>CAJQUW010000230.1:0-62207 GCA_907163375.1 Prostheceraeus crozeri | reverse complement strand
CTTCGCGTCTCGAAAAGGGCCCCCACGTTCTTAAAGGGGTCCCTTCGCAGTGTCAAAAGGGCCCTCTCACAATCTCAAAAGGGCCCTTCACGATTTTAAAGGGGCCCCTTCAGTCTCGAAAGGGCCCCCCACGATCTTAAGAGGGGTACCTTCGCAGTCTCAAAAGGGCCATTTCACAATCTTGAAGAACCCCTTTCAAACTCCAAATGTTCAAAATCCAAATTATTTGTTCCCTGGCAAAACATTTTCTCACTACTTAGTTTATTCTAAAAAAAACCCAGAAATCCGGTTAAAGCCGAAAGAGTGGCAGCCCTGGATTTCCTGTATCTATGGCCTACAGCTATGTTTTGCTTGCCAGTTCATATTAAGGGTGCCCCTATTAGCCGAAATAAGCAAATTTGATTGTCTAATTTCTGGTGATCTTTCACCAGCATTGGAAAAGTAAGAAAATATTACAATAATTCCTTTCAAACACTGTGACACAGACGTTTGATAGGACAGAAAGGATGGACAAAGTGCATAAAAAGATACAACAAATAATTTGCAAACGTCTATGAAAGGAATCGAACGTCAACTATAGACGTGTTGCACATCAATCTCACAGGAATCAGATTGTTGACATACATTTTAAGTCTCAAGCTGAACTTTTAATAAACTTCTCATTAGCGGTGGTTTTTTAAGAACATCAACCTCAATAAGCACTAACAACCCAAAATGCCACGACTCGAGTTCGTGCTTAGTAACAGGGGTCTATCACGTGACTAAAAAGATACTGTGCAGAATTATTTAAGATAGAATCGCATTCACGAGAGCTCATGCATGAAATATATATCACCACTACACAAATAGTCGGATGACCATCAAACCAATTATTACACACAATGACCTATAAGTCCATTTTATATTTCGCATTGAAAAAATCGTTACCTGTAAACGGGACACATTACGCCGTATAGGATGGATCAATGAGATATTTTGATCTTCTTCAAGAACTCAATTCATTCCAAACATGAATGGTCGAACCCCCAGCAGATGCCTTATTTCCTGTTTCATGTTCATACATCTATGATGGTGTACATGCACATAAAGCGTAATATTATGAGAAGACTGGAGGATTAAAATGTGCAGTAAATAGAGGAAAGCATCATTGAACACACATTATTCGTAGACTAGTTGTCATTATGTGTTAAGTTTCATTATACTCTCGCAATTTCGAGATAATTATGTAATAATTTCTGTAACATACAAGTGGTAACGAAAAAAGTAAGCCTTGAGGATCAGTGCGAAATCCCTGATTCGTACTCTTTATGAAATTAAATAATTAAAACATCCAGTTTTCAGTAATCCGATCAGCTGTTTCTGACAGAACCACTGAATGTGTGCAGACAAAATTCTTTGCTTAGTAACCGCACTTGATGCACTCTGACATCTGAGGCATTAGGTCACAAATGTTTTCCTGGATAATCTCGATAAAAGTTACGTTTGTGACAATATTAAATTTTCAAGCTCCATGGAGCAAGTACATATCTCTTTTCTTGGCTCATTACTTACATCTAGCTGCTCATTTCTAACTGCTCTATAGTCTCCATTCAACTTGGAATCTTCCCTATAGAATCTCCATCATGACAAATTTTCAAGACCTTCATGATCTTCTTCCGGTGTCCCTATAGCGTAAAGTGCCAAAGATATGATGGTCAGTTGTAGGATTCTGAGTATCTTTGCAAGGGTGTTTTTGCTCTATTTCTTGGCTTTTTGGTTTTTTCATCTGCATCTACAAAAATAGATATAACAAACATGGAATTAACAATTCAAATTCATTTGCTGCTTCCATAGAATAAGTATGGTAGCCATGACATGGGTCATGGAAAATAGGTCACCATGTGTGCTGCCTAAAACACTCTACACCACCGAAAATTCGTGTTCGTTTTAGAGCTCATAGAGTACTCCATGCTTACACCTGGAAGGCAAAATTGTATTTTGGTATTCATGAAATATTCACCTCACTCTATCACTGCTGAAAAATCGCTGACGCTTATTTACGATTTGAACCATCATCGGCATTCTTCAAATTGGTGCATGTTGACCACACAAAGTGGCGTAGTTTGCCACTTATGGAGCACTCGAGCTTCATGACATGATCATCCCACGCATGATCAATTCCACATTGCTAGAAACATTTACAAATCACATACATCCTTAAGCGAAGCAAGTAACATTCTCTACCAAGATAGAGACAATTTTCTGACCTACGATGGAAACTAAGTGACAGATTTGAGAGGATATCTACTATCACGGTTCACTTTTTTCAGCTACAACTGATAAATTTCTTGTTTGTCTAACAAATATTATAAAAAAATGTATACTTTTTGACATGAACTTTACCTAAGAAATGCACGCGAATTTGGCTGGGCAATGAATAAAAGCTTACCAATTTCCAGCAGAATTTCCGTTGACGTCCAACAGCTATTTGAAGATCTCATCGTTGTAAAATGTAACGTAAATAACAAGGAGTTTCAGGGAATTCTTTTGAACACTTCAAAAAGGTTCGTTTTCATTAGTTGATTGGTAGATTTTCATGCTAATTTTCATGTTTACAACTTGAATTCTTGATATTGTTGACATTCCTAGTTAGGAAAATGTGCTCCTATATGCACTGGCCCCTGTATGAGAAGATAGGTGACAATCCCAACCTATTCAACTGATCCTAGATGATATCACGATGCTGAACAATTTCTGTTAATAGCATCATGCATATGCTAATCATCAAAAAACTCATGCAACTGGTATCTGCTCAATTTGCCTAGTGACGTCTTCAACACTCGCAACGTATGGTAAACATTTTGGTTACTCCTAGAATCATGAACACTGTTGTCAACGTATTTGGGTATAGGAAGTGAACATCCGTCGAGATAACCTCGATAAGCACTTTCTCCGGTAGGGTACAGAGAGCTCAGTGTAATTTCATTCTGTGATTTTTGCTTTCGGTCGTAAATGAGGCGACGAAAGCTGACATGCTTTTAGATGTCTTTTAGATTTCCATTAGATTCATGGAAAACTGCATTAGGGGTACTGACCTCGCGAAGTGAGAAAGCACTCTAGTCCACATACCGTTACTTCAGTTGATTGATTCTAAAATTGAGGGAACCTCGAGTTGAAGTAGAGGTCTACATGATGCCGTTGAGAAAAAATTTAATCATTTTTCTGAAACAGCTTCGATTAAAGACGACATACTAACAAGTCTGAAAATGAACATATTCTCATATGATGATGAAAGTCATCCCAGTAGCCATTTATAATAGAATATAATGATTACTAATTTAAATCATTAGTTAAAGTAGTCCTAATGTGGACTGATGGCGTTCTCCAATCCGCAAGTGTACAAAGGCAATGCTACTGCAACCATTGGATTAATCAGTTCTTAAAATAACTCAATGTAGTTTTCTTGTGGCAACGAATTAAAATTGATCAGCTTTGGCCCAATATCTGGTAAAAATGGAAATCTCGAGACTTGTAATACTACTCATTCTTGCTGTTAATATATACTCACTGACATAAATAATGAAACCAACTATCATTGACTTGAATGGAAGTTTGTTCCATTTTTTTCTATGGTTTGAGATGATATCTCGCTTTCTATGTATCACCATTGAACTCCATATGATAAGGGAAATGATATAGGATCATCAAATTTCAAAATTTGATATTGATCACAGAACAGCTAGAGTTGACCAGAATACCACCTTATGCTGACCAGATTTTCAACTTATGACACAATGGCGCACGATAATTTACCAGAGGAATGGCAATTGGGATGATGCGTTGTAGGCAAAGTTTCGTAAATGTTGCGAAAGAATTGAACAATTTCAAGGGTGTTGTATGGAGGTGGTGGATGTCGTTGGAAAGCAGAAGGAAATGTGGAAAGAAGAAGGATCAGGAAGGACCAAGGGTATTATTCCAAGCGGACAGATGCCACGCTTAGTTTTAGATGCTAAAAGAAAACAGATTTGTGTCCGTCCTAAGCTAATTGTGTAACTGGAAGGTTGCTGGTAACGTTGCCTGTAGCGTTCGGAAGTGCATATCGAAGATTGCGAGAAGCTGGTATACACTCTCGACGACGCCAGTGAGAATTCCGCTGAGCCTGGAACATCGAAGGAGACGAGTGACGTGGTGTCAAGGTCATCAGTCGGTGGAGTGACAGTCAGTGGGAACGTGTGTTGGACTGATGAATCGAGGATTTTTACTCTCGATTTCAACGATGGTCGGATCCGTGTTCATCGCTTGCCAAGTGAATGATTCTTGTCCATGTTGCGTTCAATGAGACACGACCGGTAGGCGGCGGTTAGTGATCATGGTTTGGCGCGGATATTGGCACAGTGGAAAAACACCAGCAATCGTAGTGAAAGGAACATTGACAGGGTAGCGATACGGCCGACGAGATCGTGACACGGTCGTGGTTTCCAGCAGTGACATGAATCAATTGATTTTTCAGATGACCAACGGCAAGGCCCCCATCGCGCTTCAGTGGTCTCTAACAGGATAGGCAAAGCAGTGGAATCCCAACTTTGAATGGCCCTCCACGTTCTTCACCGACTCTCCATCGAGCATGCTGGGATGAACTTGGTCGCAGAGTGAGGGAGAGGTACAGACCACCCACCAGTGTCTTTGAAGAGATGTTGGCCGACAGACTGATCGAGCAGTGGAAACCATCTTAGACCTGGCGTTCATCCAGCACTGTCCTCATCCATGCTCTCAACGCATCGATGCCTCTGTTTGGATGCTCGCGGTGGTCACACCCGTTCGTTTCTAACTTAAGTTGATAAAATCATGAGTATCAAATTAAATGTTTTTGAGTAAAGCATTCGAGTTCTCCTTTTACAAACAACAAACAAACGTACAGTACAACCAAGTTTAAGTCATAAGTATTCATATCAGGACTTGTTTCATTCTTTTTGTCACTGAGTATACTAATACCATAGATTCCAAACATTACCGTATACACGTTCAAAACACTGTACCGACTACAGATGATTCCGGGACAACTGGGCCCGGTAAAACTGGGCCCCCAAAAAAAATACAAAATGACTCTCCTTTTTTGACATAAATGTGTTGCACAGACTCTCCTGTACACATAAATGCCCATTTTCGATACTACAATGTCCTTGTCTATAAAGTAAACTCATTTTTATGCCAAAACTCGCATATTTTTGTGTACTTTTACAAAGGGCCCAAGTGCTGTTTCAAAGGAATAAACTTTTTTTACATATAAAATGGCCATAATAAAGGAAATAATTGTAGTTAATCACAGTAGTACCTTTTTTAGAAGATTTCGACCTACTTACTTTCTAAAATTTTTTTTTCAATTTTTCAATTTTTTGAATTTTTTTGAATTTTTTTCATTGTAGTATCGAAAATGGGCATTTATGTGTCAGAAATGTATATAAAATTATATTAAAGCAGAGTCCGTGCAACACATTTATGTCAAAAAAGGAGAGTCATTTTGTACTTTTTTTTGGGCCCAGTTTTACCGGGCCCAGTTGTCCCTACCCCCTACAGATGCTGATAGTGGAAATAGAATAGGACAATGGTCACAATTACAAGTGAACTACATCTGACACTACACAAAGTGGATAATGGTAAGAGTGGATAATGGAGGTAAACAATAGAACTACAATGACACTCTACTACACCGAAAGCAATGAAACTATACACACTATACCTAATGGAAAATACTATTTCTTCACTTGAATTTTTTATCGCCAGTTTCTTCATCCGTCTATAGTACTTCATGTAATTCCACATTTCTTCATTTGAATTACAATACATCGACCACTACTTCAGCTACCGATTAGGGGATATAAAACATAATACTGCAGTCCGTCAGTCATCAGCAGGTACTCGTCTAGTTGTGTTTCGACCCCTAACCTGAACACTCAAACCCAGATGAGCGGGGTCCCACACATAGTGGCTGACAAAATACTGAATAGGTAAAGATATGTCTTGAAAGATCATGTCACAAAGATAAGATCAGACATCATTCAATTGTTGCGTTTCCCCATGTAAACTGAGTCACTGTCATTAAATTCATCCTATCAATAAATACAGTATGTTTTTGCGATCCGCAACATGTATAACAAATCTGTACATCAATCTTAGCCTTTTCGTATTCCACACAGAAGTTAATGCTGTTCATCCTCAAATCCCATAAAGATGTAAATCGCTGGAGTGATAATATGTAATCGCCTTTGCACAAACTTCGCTGCTCATGCACTTCAAGTAACTTAACAATGGGAGAGCTCTCCCTTCCATAAGCCACGCTAAGCGTTTCTGTATTCACTCGGTCACCGGCCCCCATATGATGGCTACAAGTATTGAGTTAGTCATTCATTCACCTATGCAGACAAGGCATTAAGGAAAATGTGAGTCGTTTGTTGGTCGCGGTGCTCATTGAAATTCAAGAAGTGAAGTGAATTGTCGAGTGAGAAAAGACCATATTTGTGATTCATTATGATTGTGAGAGCTTTTCTGTGTAAACATCATCAAGTCATGCTGAGAATAACCTTAGATTTCATTGATATTTAGCTGTCCTTGTTAGTTTTGTGTACAGTGTCTTGTAACTTTGAGCATATTCTTAATATAGACTGACTACTTGCGTGACTGCGAAAACCTGAAGGGCCATCTGTAATGGGATCATGCTCTACCGGAAAGTCAGTTTGCAACACAGAGAAAGAAAAGTATCTACTTGTGATAACACTGAAGTATCTTCCAAACTGTTCTGTGATGAGATTTGTATTTTCACATCAGGTAAACTACTCTTTGTTGTTATCACCATTTCTCTCGGGCAACAAGTCAGGTGGGAATAAATTCTTTTGAAAATCAAACGAATTAAAGTGTTTAATAATTGAAATACATATATCAGTTATGTAGCTTGATGTAGGTGATAACAAGCGTGCTAATGATATTTTTAGTTTTTATCAAATTTTGCATAAAAACATATTCGCAGTGTAAGAGGAATAGGTCAGAGGCTGGAGTGGGCTAGAATTTCCTCCCATTGGAATGGCCTTTAATCTGCTGAAAACTAAATTACCGAATTGTGGACGTAGGTCATGTGATAATAGGAAATGTTAATGCATCTTTTAAACTTTCTGTTTATCAAAACAGTGATAACCATTATATTTTTTCATTGAGTCAAAAGGACTTATATATCCAATGCAAATAAATTTTCTATTTGAGGAATTAAACACCAAATCACTCATAAGCGAATATGTGATCTTCAATCAATTTTTGATCAAGATTTTGTATATAAGGTTGAAAAATCGAACAGACTTGCAATGAATGAACTTGTGTCGAATTTAATTGTGTAGAAATTCGTTGTGTGGACTTTATACTCAAAAGCAATGAAACCGCTGTTTCTCTTAATTGCCATAAATATCTCTGACAATTGTCACGCAAAATACTTCAGGCTGAATTTACTTTGATGGAAAGCTTTTTCGATGTGCATTGTCGTGCTCCTGCTATGAATCTAAATTTGCATGGAGTTTTGTGAAATTTTGGAATCCAGTATAATTTTGGTAATTTTCTGTTTTTTTTCACAGGTAGATACTTTAAACTCGCTTTTCATAATTGTTGTGTGTTGCTCAATTACATTCTGCGCTAAAATTTGCTCTGGACCATAGGTATCATTACCCGATATGTTCGACGTGGAAATATCAATTCCCAACTCGGCTAAGAGAATTTGGAGATCAAACTTTTTGCAAATGAAGGCATAATTATTAGATGCTTTATCAACTGGCGTAATTATGACGTCATTCTGCAATTCTTTTAGATTTTTACCCATTTTGACATTAATCTTGTGTCGATTACTGTGTGCGCGAAATCTATTCGAGGATTTCTTGGCAAGATATATTCGATCTTTAATCAGTGCCATGATTCTTGATTTCCACGCTGAGAATAAAGTAGCTTCAAGCTTCTCTTTCTTATTTTTGTAATATGCTCATCTAATGAATTACTAATTTGAGTTGTTATGGCACTCCAACTAAGGCTTTTGGGGATTCTGTGTTTGGTACCGAAACTGAAGAGTTGACGTAGGTCTTCATCATCCACAATATCCAGATCACCCGTTATTACGTGACCATAATGCGGGTAAACAAAATATTGCCTCTTGCTACATGTGCATCACATCCTGAAACTTTAGGTTATTCAAAAAACGCCCATAATTGCAAAACTTCAATGCAGTGGGTTTATCTATTTTATAGAATATTTTCGGTGGATAACGTTCTTGCATTGTGCTTGGAATTAGCTTGCACACACTGTGATCGCAAAATATAGACATGAGATTGAGTGAGTCTATTGTCTGAGATTCGAACGGGATGATTATGGTTGCTCGTTCTTTTAAATTTTTTTCTCCGAGTCTAGGTTAAGTTTATTTTGAATGTATGCTGTTAGTACAAATGTCATCATGTTTGCCTCATCCCTTGTCTTGCCTAGAATGACTCTTAGCATAGTTTTAGGGAGAGATTTTAGATGATGATAAAACTTTGACATCCTACGCGTCTCAAAAGAATCTTGCAATTCTTGATAGGTATTGTCAAGTTTCATAATACTTGAGCTTTTTCTACCCGATTTTCTTATTCCATGACTCCTTTTTCGTCTGCTAATCGGATAACTAAAAAATTGATCATTGGATATGGACTGCTGAGATACACATTCACCTCCCAAAACTCTATCATTCAAACCCAAGGGGTATAAGGTATTGAGCATCTTGATATGCATGTCTTCCTTGCGGTTGAGCTCTCTGGTTATCTCTTCCGGTGATATGTATATATTGTCATCAAAATGATCAATAATTTGCAATTCAACATCAGTCCAAGAATGATGATCTTAATTAAAGTGATTGCTAAGATATGTGTTTAAGTGACCTTTTAATACTGAATGACGATGGCCATTTAATCTACAATGTAGCGGTTGCTTTGTCTGTCCTACATATTGCATTCCACATCTACTACATGATATAAGATAAATAACTGGCTGATCAAAGATAAACCGGTTGCCTGTACTGAAACTTTCGTAGCAATTCTCGGTATTCAAAGATTTACAGCAAAGACATCTATTGCTACCACAACATCTGAATATGGAAGTGATAAAAGTGATGGAAGTAATTCCCATTATTATTTTATCATAAAGTTGATGACAAAAGCCTTGATCAATTCAATCGCCCAGGGCATTTTGCATACTCATGCAGGAATAATATTGCCTGAATATTACACTTTCTGATAAAAAATTAGCATGAGGGATGAGAATTTTCAACGGATCGGCGGCGGCATCCGATAGACCAACGGGTGTCTATCTTTATTTTCTATTTGGGGCCCTCTTGTAATGTGAACTTCCACTGTCGACCCCATTACCCCATTCTCAACCAGAGTTTGGTTTTCTGGAGTTTTGCATAAGGAAGATAATATGACCTGACTTCAAAAGTGTCATACACGTGCCAGAACTGAAATCACATTTTCACCCAGGATCGCTCACTTTTAACTTTGACAGAATCAATGGCAATTGTGATAAATATCAAACTGCTTGTTTAGAATGCAGATTTTGATTGTTTGACTTACACGATACCCAGATGTGACACGGTTCCCAGCATTCCACTCTGGAGAGGCTATCATCCATCCACCCTTGGATCTCTGGAATCCCTCCAAACTGCTATGAAATAATGCCCACACTCATCCTTTTTTCGACCTACCTTTTGAATGATCAATTATCATCACAAAGCCACACTAAATTTTGCAAAATTGCCGTAAGGCGTTTGACTTAGGACAGTTTTTAAGTTCAACTCATATTTTTATTAATTTAATGTAGAGAAATTACAAGCAATTGATATCAAAAGTACAACATGCTTGCCAAGAATCACTGCTATCAGACTGGTTGCGGTAATTTGAAAAAAACTTGAGACTCTGAAATGACTTGAGAGACTCGATAAAATAGAGCAGATTATTATGAAATTATCGACATGAAACACATTTATTACTGTGTACTACAAAAGTGAGTTCGGAATGTTCAGTCACACATAGCATCATGCTTTATTTTGATCTCGTCATGCTCAACGTTACCTAATTGAAAAATATAGACAGCAGTAGCGAAATTTTAACCATTCTCAGTTCGAAGAATTTTAAGTATTCCGGGAGCTGAATTGTTTCAACTTGTGTATATTGACATCAATGTAAGCCTCAAGAATTATCTTGTGTGCATCTAGCCCGACTCATATTTTGATCTAAGAGAATCCATGTCGGTTTTAATAAAGCTTGCATAGATAAAATACAGAGTATGAATTCATTAAACAATTGCACAAGGCGGGATGTATTGACAACAGCAGTTGACAGTGGTCACATTACTTTCTCAACAGTAACAGTGCTCCATTACCTTGGCTTATCTTTTTCAGTTCAAAATCATTCATTTCCGCATAAATATAACCAATGTATAGGGATTTGATGGTGAGTGTGTAAAGTAGAGGGAACAAACATTTGTTTGATTTCAAAAAGTAACGATGGAAATTGCTAAGGTAACTTCACGCACAAATTCAAAGCTTTAGTGGATGAAAATGTATGCGAAAGTTACATGCCATGCATTATTCTTCTGACTGGTCAAGTATAGGGATTACAATTCGAATCAAGGTCGCCCATTCATGACCGAGTTAACGAAATGCACTCTATTTGTCAAGCGGCATTGTCTGAAGATGGAAAGACTCACAACATAATCGATCTTCAATTTCAGTTTCCCTATTACAACCAATATGAAAAGCGATGCCATGATATTTTAGAATACTGTATTATGTCAGGTAGTACATACAACAATCAGGTAGTCAGTATGTCAGGTAGTAATAGGCCTGCATCAACAAGATAAAAATTCAAAGTAGGCCTATTTGATAAAATGCAAATATCACAGAAGCAATAATGTAGCGTTCAAGGATGAATATTATATTTCCATAGCGATTGAATTATTCTTAAAACATTTGAAAGTAGCAGCGTGATGAGTATTAGCACATATCTTGATTTTGTCCAAAGTCTTCCCGCTGTCCAAAGTCATCTTACGGTATGCGATTGATTCATTACTCAAGATACTAAATCAGCTTTTCTTGCAGTATCTTGTGTTCAATATTTGTCTGTCCACAATGTAGGGTGAAGTGAAGAGGTATGCATCGTCCTGAGTAACGATTTTATTTTTCCATTAATTACTGCCGATATAACGGTACCATGGAAAGCATTATACGCAAAATTTCGTAACACCGAGATTAAGACAGTTGGTCCAATCCAAGTTCTGCAATTGCGTGAGGTGCAAGCGCCTGAACACGAGACCGTTATTGACTGTGAGGGCAGCTTGCCGAACTTTCAGTCTAATCCAGCTCCGCCTTTTACTAAGACAGGAATCTATAGGAGATAATCTCAACGTGTGGGTTCTCATCTTCACCTGCACCGTGGGAGAGCCGTTCACCTGGAGGTTGTTACGTCACTCTGAAAAAGAGACTAGTCTGGCAATCAGACGATTCAACTAGTCTGGCCACGACGGGACGGATCCGAGAGATCTCAGCATCAACGGCAGATCGTTCTTAGCTCTACAAAGCGCTTCGAACGGTCAGGTGGCTTGACTCATTATTCCTGTGAGAAGTCCACGGTGGGGCGGTTCGTGGGAGCGCCTGGTTGGCGCCGTCAAGCTACCTCTGAAGGTGACGCTCTCGCACTTCCATTTGATCTTAATGGAATTACAAACCGTCGTGGCTGGGTGCGCCGAACGCGATAACCGAAGACCCCTGACTCATCACACTGACAAGTTGACATTCCGGAAGTACTGACGTCAGCGCATCTCTTGCTTGGCTGCTCTCCGCACCCCCTGACCTCTCTTGCGACCGTAATCGATGTGGATCAAACCCTGGGTCGACGCTGGTGTCATCGTTTGGAATTGTCTGCGCGACTATGGAACCGTTGGAGGTCCGAATATCTGACGTCATTCAGAAATTGTAGGCTGCGACCTGTGGGCAACGTAAAATCACCCCAACCAGTAGAAAACGTATGTGCTTCCTGACCTCTCCCACGCGGCAGGTGGCCGCTGGCTCGCATCATCAAACTCATCCTAGGCTGGGATAACGTAATACGTATCGCCATCGTTGCAGTGGGCGGTTGTGAATCACGCGGGCCATCTTCTCCATCCTCTTGTAAAAAGAGCACCAGTTTCAGCTACCATAGGAGCAGCCGAATGAGGACGGGTGGAGTCAATGAAGGATTCCGACAATTGCGACGTGTCAGTTGCCGTTGACCCTTTTAGACCAGAGATTGATGTTATGAGAGTTATCAGTTTTGGTCTATAGACTCACGCTTTTGTTAGTGGCAACTGTTGTAAACGCCAATCTGACATTTCAGTCGAAACTTTCTCGCTCTCTGCAATTAAAAATGCAGCCCACCATAGCCCTTTTATTTATTCGACCGAATCTATCTACTTTGTATATCCGGCCTTCCTCACTCCAATAGTTTTTTCACTCCACAGTAAGAACCAGTAGTAATAAAATGATGCGTGCGTGGCTGGAACGTTAAAAAGTGCGGCAGGGTAGTGGTCGTGGGAAGATTTCAAATAGCAGCGGAAATGACGAAGATGGAAGAGAAGAATGCACACATGCATAACAATAATGCTTCGTACAGATCAAGCCGCTGATATCGCTACACTTCTTGTTGTCGTCTCGATTTCAAAAATGCCTGTTAATGCATATAAATGCTGTTAAAATGCATATTAAACGTTTTTAGATAAATTTGAAAACGTGGGGAAGTCACCTATTAGTACTCGATGCCATAGCAAATTGTAATTCGAAATTTCACCTTGGCGATGTTGAATGTCTACTACTGTGACACCTTCTGATGTGCTACGCAGATGCAGTAGTTGGCTTAATGTCATTTTTTGATAAGCTTGTGTATTCAATAAATTTGGCATAATTTGGTTGTAATTGTGAAATTAGATGACTACCTGATGACAGAAAACTACCTGAGCATTAACATTTCAGTGCGCCGCACGCCTATCACTTGCCTCATGTGCTGTATTTATTGGTCTGAATGCCGCCCTACTTATATGGGTCATTCCACGACGATTCGCCCAATGGCAAGACGCATAGTCTTCGATGTCGCTCTTTTTCGGATATACTCGTATGTACACTATGCAATAGAAAACACCAAATCTGAAATAGTGGCTTCCAATTTTGAACATTGCGGGATCTAGAGCTACATTTATAAATTTAATTTCTTCCAAAATTTGGAAATTCTAGAAATTCGAATTTTTTCGCAGCTGTAACTCCTTTCTGTATATTCGTTACTCAACCAAACCTTGGGTGCAGCATTGACTTGGTGTTGCTTAATAGGACGGGAGATACTGACACTTTCTTCCTAAATTCGCGCACAAAGGGCTTAATAGCATGGATTTGTAGATCTTGAAACGCTGAATGCAAAAATCAAATTCTTAAGTGTCACAGTCAGTCGCTTTCGGTTATAGGTAAGGTTAAAGGTGTTAAAATTCAAGAAATATCTGTGGATTGTGAAACACTTGGCAATATCGTTCATTTTCTTTTGCAGAAAAGAAACTATTTATCAGAATGCCATGAAATTGGAAACATGATTGAGTTCAGATCATCAACTTCAATATTAAAGTTAAAGTGAGTCAGATGATAGAGTATCTTATCTCCGAGGGCCTCTACAAAATGAGTAAAATTGCCAAAATTTATTCAAAACATGAAATTTACTCATTTGGTAGAGGCTTTCAAACATCAAATACTGAATCATCTGACTCACTTCAACTTTTATATTAAAGTTGATGATCTGAACTCAATTATGTTTCAAATTTCATAGCATTCTGACAAATAGTTTCTTTTCTGCAAAAGGAAATGAACGAAAATTGCCAAGTGTTTCACAATCCACAGATGTTTCTTGAATTGCACCTTTGGATTCTAATGGGAATCCCTTAACCTTACCTATAACCGAAAGCGACTGACTGTGACACTTAAGAATTTGATTTTTGTATTCAGCGGTTCAAGATCTACAAATCCATGCTTTTAAACCCAGAGCAAAGAACTCCACTCTATAATCACTAAGAGCAAAGTCAGATTTTCAATAACATTTTTCAAACATTATTTTTCTACATCAGCATTGAAATATCACTGCGATTGCTGTAAGTGCTTTAGGGATCTTCACCGGTTCGTTGCGAATGATATCTCACCACTAGAATAATCAAAATTATTAAAAGTAATAGATAACTTCAAAAAACGTAAAATAAAAGGATCCACGGTATTTTTCAGAAACATCGAAATTCATTTAAAATTACAATATTGATTGATTAAACAGAAAGTACATCGAAGCTCGAGCTTCGAATGTCATGTTTTGTTCCATAGGCCTATCTAGGTTGCATGCAAAATCTACATCAAAGGGATAAATTTGTTACTGCACATCAACCTCACGGTTTCAAGTACTATTGTACTATAACTGATGATTCTCGATACTACTTATAATGTTGACATTAATTGAAAAAATGTGCAAACTTATAATTTACCGATTTATACCACTTGAACTATCTGTTAATAATAATATGTTTATGTTCGAAATGAAAATCTCAACTTTCACATAAGATACGTGTACACAAAGTAATTGAAGACATGTCTTATAATGATGCATAAGTCTAAAACAAACAGCGCATAATTGTCCTCAATTACATAGCACATTTTCAGGGGGAGTGCCACCTTTGATTTGGTTGGAAGCAAATATACTAAGATTAATGAATGATTTGGCACGACGGGCTGAATTTGATGAGGGATCTCAAAATGACCACAATGCTTAAAAGTTCTCGATGGACTTTTAATGAACATCGATGTCGCCGTGACCACAGTGAAGGAAAGTCATTACATTTGAAGAATTTTCCGCAGATTATATTATGGACAGCTTTTACAATTCTTTCCATCTTTAAAGCGTTCCTTTTATTAATCCTGATGAATTCAGGGCTACAGTAGGTATTCCAAAACACTCAAGATATAGCAGTCATATAGCATTTTTAGTTCCTTTTTTGAAAGAAAACGACGCAGCTTTCGCAGGACATAAAGTCGTTGAGAAGCCCTCTTATAAACATGTTCAGTATGCGAATTCCAGTTCAACTTTACATCATAAGTTAACCCCAAGAAACATATTTCTTGAAAAATGTTGCTTGCAGGAGTGACTTCAACGGACATTGAAGTTTTACGAATCATCAATGATTTCGTTTAGCAACAGTTCAAAGTCAACCCGTGGTTTTAACACCACACGTCCACATGATTTCTTTCTTTGGTTAAAAGCTCATCGACATCTTCATTGTCTGTAAAAGGTATCATTACCAGCACATCGTCTGCAAATTTAATGAGGTGATTTCTTGTGTCAGCTGATCTCAAGGAACCCATGTGCCTTCCATTACATTTGCCTTCCTCCAAATTTTGGGATTTTCATTTCAATTACCGACAGGTTATGCGAGTGTGTCAAGGAATGTGCTAACACATGTGCCGCTCTCTGATCAAACGCGAGGGAATTTCGTCACAACCCATCGATTTGTGAAGATTCAGCTTATACAAATGATTATAAACATCATCCACGGTGATATCAATACACTATCACTTATTGAGATAGAATCCATAACTTTATGCCAATAAGGAGCTTGCTCAAAATGACCCTAGAAGTGATCGTTAATCTTTCTGCAGCTATAGAAGGGGAAGAAAATTGGCTTATGAAATTGTAAAGTTATTTACCTGGTCTTTTACCAATCAAATGGTCCTATTTTCCAAATACCCATCGAAGTAGATTTTGATTTCTTTATCCACCTTTCTTTCGAACCAGTGCAAAAATAGCAAAAAAGTAAAAAAAATGGCAAAAAATTTGGGATTTCGACTACACCTTATTAATCCCAAGTTCAGAAATTTTAAAGTGAAATTCAGAAATATCAAAATGAAGTTTAGAAATGTTAAAATGATCAGCGAAATAGAAAATTTCAATATCGATAGAAGTCACATTCACAGAGATGCCAAATATTCAGACAATTTTCTATCAGTTGGATGGCACTCTTGGATGGTTCTCTTCGAAAACTGCATGTGAGTGCTTGAGTTTTCAGTAGGATAACACAAGGACCTTCATTTGAATAAAGATGATCTAACATGCGTGGTGCGTCCAATAAGTTTCCGGACAAATGTAGAAAAACTGCAAATCTTTTCAATTCTGACATGATGGATCATTAATTTCGCATATATAGGTTAGGATGGTATGCAAAATTTCAAAAAGTTTCCATTTTTATTAGTCTGCTGGGCCATTTTAAAAAACATGCGAAATTTTGATTATTTTGATGCATGTAAAACTAAATATATTTTTTCTATTTTGTGCAAGACCAATTCGTTGATGGTTCTGTTTAAACAATTATTAACAAAAGCACTGTCATGTGATCAGATAAAATGATAGGTTTTCAGAAGTTCCCTTTACAAGTCAATCTCCCTCACGTTGAACCAGGGATGTGGAGACCTATCATTTTGATAGGACTCCGACTCCGGGGATTGATCGGACTTTGTTGAAAAATTAACTGGCAACCTACATCATAGATCATTATGGGCTTACCTGAACCTATATTTAGTGACCTTTGATGTATCAATTGTCAATCATTTTCGATGAAGGTTGATCAAATGTCGCTTTCAGTTGGATGCATGCGACTCGGCTCCTCCCATCTTCTTGATGTGTGCTTCACACAGTTTTTCTCCAGTCTCTACCAGGCAGGAAAATCCCCATTCTTCTCCAAAAAATATGAGTACACCTTCGATTTTAATATGCGCTTTAGAGAATCCATCACACACGATTAACGTGAGGGGAAGAGGCAACGTTCTCAAACAAACTAGTATTTCATTTTTGTCTCTGATGTGACCTTTGGCGCGTAGATGTGACCGAGGCTAGGAAGGCTTGTCTTCTCTACTAAATCACCTAGTGAAAAGGCAATCCTTTTTTCACTATCACGGTTCATTCCCTCAACTATTACAAGCTTTGCATGCAGCAGTGTCTCTGTACTTTTGTTTGATGGAAAAAGTTGACATCAAGACAGTGACAGCTATGCACGAGAATAAATAATTTATTTGTATTATGTTTCGGGTCTAGGTATAGGCCAGCAAAAATGATAGGACTCCGGGACTCCGACTCCGCATCCCTGCGTTAAACACACTTCAAAGCATCCTGAAGAGTGAAATTTACCGAGGATTTCGCGAAAGGCTTCTTCCAGATCAGAGTTGCGTTCAAATCATTGTCCTCACAAATGTTTCTTCAGAGTTCTGTACGACTAGAAATCTGATGGAGAAAGGTCCGGGCTTTATGAGGATGGGCAACCATTTAACCAGCATAATTGATGGCATGCTACACGATACCGGATGTGTGAGAAGGAACGTTATCATGGAGAAAATAAAGGGTAATGAACGAGGATTCCGGGTAGTTGCTCGAGCTTTTTAAATCGGGAGCCACTAGAAAAAAACTGCGTGCTGTCTTTTCGATGCCCATTTACTTTTCTACGAGGCGCCCCAACACTTCTAAGGGATGCATTCAGCTCCTCACTAAGAGTGGTACTTTGTTATGCGTGTATCCATATCCAGAAGCTTCTCCGTCGGCTCGGACTCCGTGGTTGTCACTGCCTCGGCAGGCCTACCTTCAGGTGGATCATGAGTGATATTCCATCGACTTCGTCTAAACTCTGCCGCTCAAAATTAGATAGTCGACCTTCATCTGTACAGAGCTGCCATTTATCCAGCATTTCGTGATTCTGATTGCTAAGAACAGATAGACGAATTGTACACCTGCATTCAATCTTTTCAACGCGAAACTCAAGTGAAGACATTGTAGCACAGTTGTGATTAATTTCACTTCGAACTTCATTTCAGAATGCGCTGTGAATAGAGGTAGCTCACAAAACTGAATGCTGCATTCCTATGTACCTGAATATTATTAAGTATCCAACATTGCAGATTCTATTTGATGCATTGTCTTCCTCTGTATCTATCAATAGCCCTGAGTATTCATCAAAATAATCAAAATTTCGCATGTTTTTTAAAATGGGCCTGTAGACTAACAAAAAACGAAAACTTACTAAAACTTGGGCATACCATCCCAGCCTACATATGCCAAATTAATGATCCATCATGTCAGAATTGAAAGATTTGCAGTTTTTCTACATTAGTCCGGAAACTTATTAGACGCACCACGTATAGCTGCAAACACTAGTTGTTGCATATATTCATTCTGCTATTCGATTATCGTCTTTTTGAAGTCAAAGCAGATGGCAAAACATTTTGACGCTTTAGCAAAAAGGTGGCAAAAAATCCATACTTTTGGAGTGAGACCACTGCACAAGTACGATCACAAAGTCGACTTCAGTCAATTCTCGATTATTAATAATGAGAAGAATTGGAATCGCAGAAGGATAAAAAAGGAAGGGATGGAGATCATGAAGATTAACACCTTCAACAGAGACGATGGACTGAAAATTGATAAGTGATGGAGTTCCTTCATTTAACTTTCTTCTTTTCGTGATTGTTTGCTTCATTATGTTCTACTGTCAATTTTATGAGAACCTTTTGATTTGAGTCAAAGTTGATTGATTGATGGGTCATTTCGACGTATGTGAACATCCATGTCCTGTTCTTTGGTCACTCTCATTACTGTATCGTAGTTCCTGAGGATGGACGAAGCGTCCGAAAGCTCGAACTTTATTTTACTTTTTTGATTTGAAGAAATAACGAACTGAACATCTTCTGAAATGAATCTCCAAAGCGAATTATTAGCATTAAATGATGCAATAAATACTACAGATGCAATTGTTGAACTGATTAATTGAAATGCAGTTAAGTGAAAGCTAATTTTGAGAAATTCCAAAGAAAGTCCATGTTGTAGCGACGTCACGCAAGGAATTGTTTTACAACGAAATTCGACCGTTAAGTACATTTGAGTTTGTCATCGATTTTTGCGTGAAATTTGTTTGGTGTTAGTTAAAGAAATGTTTTAATAGTTGAAGGATCGAGAATATCAAATTCTGGAATTTTCATGTAATTGCTCTTGAAATCAATTATTTATGTAAATATATGCTATGTATTTTTCTTTTTTTCTTTCAGTTTCTTCGGGATAAACGAAAAACGATTGAAAAGTGGCCCAGATAGTATCTCATTGAAAGAATCAGAGAAAGGAAACGTCAGTTTTTCCTGCTCAGTCGAACGGTATTCCTACAAATTGGATGGAACTGGTCCAAGTATCTTCACTCGACATCCTGTCAAACGCCATAAATCGCCTCCTGTCTCCGGTAAACATGTCATTTGTCAGAAGTGCCAGTCAGTCGTCACAATCCCAGATCACGTAGATGACAAGAAACATACGAGTGACAGAGGTAGTGACAGTTTGTCAGAAGAAACTGGAAGTCGTACGAATAACAGGAGGAAGAGTCAATCAACTCCAAAAAGGATTTCTAATTTTGATACGAGAGAAAACTATGAAAATAACCATTTTATCAATTATAAGCCAGTCATTGAAGAGAGGTCAGAGGATGATCCGTCGACATTCGAGATTGGTTCCAATATTACAAAGATCACACCGTCTGCTGGTTTACTTGACGTGAAGAAAATACTGAAAAAGAAGAAGAAGAGGGATCGCCTCAAGGAAAAACTGAAGGAAAGTGAATCCGAAAACAAGTCAACCAAGCTAACAGAAGTGAAAGAGAAGGTTAAAAAACGAAAATTGGAAGCTCAACCCGACAAAGTTCCGCTAAAGAAGTGTAAATTACTGGAATTGCCAAATCAACCACAAATTGTTCAAAATAGTGCGGAGAAAGTTGGGAAAACTATCAAACCACTTCCTGAGAATCAAATGAAGGATTCTACCCAACATCAGAAGTCGAAGGAAGATGTTAGTCAGTCCAAGCCAGTCATAACAAAATCCA
This sequence comes from Prostheceraeus crozeri, assembly GCA_907163375.1. Taxonomy (NCBI): domain Eukaryota; kingdom Metazoa; phylum Platyhelminthes; order Polycladida; family Euryleptidae; genus Prostheceraeus; species Prostheceraeus crozeri. The sequence goes on along the minus strand of CAJQUW010000230.1, from coordinate 42,227 downwards.
AGGATGTCTTTCAATCCAAAGAAAACGACAAGGAAAAAGTAGCAGTTAAGAAGAGCGAGGCGAATGATTGTAAAGACGTTTCCGGATCGGATGTGCATACTTCAGTTCGAGATTTAACTCAAAAATCCAAACATCCTCAAGGTATTCTCAAGAAGCATGATACAAAATCGTCGAGTGCACCAAATAAACAAAGTGAAGAGGCTCGCACACAGCCGAAAGATGGAGAGAAAGTATCAAAGAAGATAAAGAAGGACTTTGGCATTGATAAAAAGTTGAAGAAAAAGAAAAAATTGGACAAGCATGAAGTCCCTAAATCCGAAGTGAAAGAACTTCTGAAAGCATCTTCGTCTGCAATTGGAAGTGTAAATGGAGAACCTTCAGCACGACGTGCGAAATTGGAAGCTAAGCAGCGATCAGCGAAAGAGTCGGGTGAAGGAATAACTAGTGCACCTTCTGAGGCAATGTCAACAGATGAACAGGAAAGCAACCGTGCAAGTGAGAGTATCCCAAGTGTAGACGTTAGGAAAGAAGAAATGAAAAGTTATCCGACAGAGAAAAGTGCAGTCGCTGCATTGCAGAAGTTAATGCAATCCTCGTATGCTGAAAGCGAGGTTAAGCCCATTTCGAGTGCAGCGGATGAGTGTGAAGTCAGTTCAGTGACTGCTGGTGATGTGTCAACTATCCTTGAAACTTCTGATCCTCGTCCTAAACGCAGAACTGAAACTTCTACGGACTCTTTGTCGTTGAAAATAAAGATCAATCGCACACCGTCATCTGATAACGGTGGTTACCAGTGTCGCATTGTCAACGATGAGAACGTCTCGTCTTCCACTTCTGATGTTCAAGTGCCTACAGAGAGTTTATGTGATACCAGTCTATCCATTGGAAGTGCTGCCTCGATGGATCAAGATTCCAGCGAAGTTCATCAGGCTGGTGCTTCAACAACAAGTTGTGCGACTTCCGTTGATCTTGTAGAAACCGCTTCATCAGCAAGTGACGAGACATTCGTAGAGCGTTGCACGCTTCCTAGTGGTCTGTCGTTTGCAGTTGGAGATGTTGTGTGGGCTAAAATAACTGGATATCCCTGGTGGCCTTCGCGTATCAATTGCATCCGTCAATCCGCACGAAGCGAATCAAGCGAGAAGGTGCTTTCCTACACTGCTGAAGTGTTGTGGTTCAATTGGGATCAGATATCATTCATCTCCTGCGATAAACTGTTTCACTTTTTGGATCACTACAAGGCCAAGTGTGATAAGAAACGCAAAGGTACTTACCGGAGTGCGGTGGAACAAGCGTGGATGGCTGCCAATTCAGCTCAACTTATAGCTGAAGGTGACGAGGACAGCTCGGAAGGTGATTCTCAAGGACACTCAAATTCACTTTCTGTGGCTGCTAATCAATCTCAGGTTTCTAGCTCTTCTTCTTCCTTAGTAGTGGATAAATCAACTGCTGATGTAAATTCTAGGAATACCACAGATGCCTCCTTTGATGCTCCCACAGCATCGGTGTCCTCTACGAGTAAGCGGAGATTGTCCAGAGATCTCCCGAGTCGTCGCTCTGATTCCCTAGAATCCCGACGACGGGAATCAACCGATGAAGAACCGGAATCAGGTCTCGTCATCGATACTGAATTACACGGTCAAAGTTCCACTTGACTTTTGAAGTGGTAGGAACCTGCCATTATATCGGTCCTTTGTGCCAGCAGCCTTTGGCAATCGCCTTATAAGTGCAGCAGCGATTTTGATCTATCATTTGTTTGAAAAATCTATTTTGGAATATCTGATGATTCATCATACTCAATAGTCAGTCTTCAATTCGAAGATTTTTTTGTTATCGCTCCCTTTGTTTTCATTTGCTAATATTACATTTTAATGCATTATGATAAAGATGTGTACAGACTCGAGGGCTATGTAATTTCAATTGATTGTAAATAAATCTGCTAGATTGTTTTGTAGATTTTCTCAAGAATGTAACAGCACATGTTCTTCGATTTTTACTCCTACTTAGTCATAAGGACAATTTTTGTTAATCGATTGAAATTCGCGTTACAGAGTTTGTGTAAATATTTGTTCTGAACAGTCATTATATTGTTCATTGTGAATAGTATTTTTTCATATTTTCATGCAGGTTTCAGATCAAAATCAAGATGAATTTCAGTTGTAAAGATGTTCAAGATGAAACTGTTTATACTATAATCACACAGAATGCGAGATACTGTATGAACCGGTTTTTTAAATTGGAACTTGTATGCTAAAAATTGTTTCATTGAAGTATTCAAATGTTCGACTGAGAATTTTATGATTGTAATTATTATCTTTGAAGTGCTGTGGATTTTCTATCACATTTGCATTGTGTATTTACTACTGTTGTTCTATGGATTGCGATCAAGCATTTACCTAAAATTGAGTTATAATGCACTGTCATTGAATACATGTCAAATATTGCGTTTCTGTCACTTCAAACGAGTTGTAAATGGAAAAAGGCACTTAGTGTCGTTAGATGAATAATTGCATTCTCATGTCGGCATAAATTGACAGAAGGAACTATTATGTAAGATAATGTGCTGGAACATTTCATTATTTATTGTGGTCTATCATTTGACTAATTTTATCATCGATTTATTCTCTCGAGATTGTGAATTTGTAAGTTATCAAGTAAATTTTCATGTTCTTACATTTCATAGTTTTATTTTCAAGTTGTGATACGATTAGGCATAGCCTGTATTTTATAAGCTGCAGTTTTATGAGCACGGCGAAATTTCTTGATAATTGACATTTGATTTATGACTAATTCGCACAATCAAGCATCTTTTTCTACGTACACCAATAATGGGCACTAAGGTTTATCAAAATCTATGTTGAAGTAGGTCTTAAAGTGCAGTGAAAATCTGCATAAATTAATACGATAATGATCGATAGGCTACTAGAAAGTGTGCTTTGATCACGGACCTCTGTAGGTACGTGAACTGGTAGGGGTGTAGTGAACAAGACCAAAACTAAAATTTCTGTTTGATACGAAGCAAAGGTACCCTTTCACAAGGTTGCACAGTTTCGGCAATTAACGGCGTCAGCACTACTAATTTGATTGCCACGTACAATATGTTAATTGTCTATAGTCCGTCTCCAAGAAATGAAGTGCGCAATCAAAATATAATTCGAGCAAGAATTGCACCACCCAGGGGTCACAATTTTCCGTTGCGAAATTAGGCTAATGGAATTATTTCATAATTATGCATCCAATCTCCGGTTTTCCCGATTTTCTTTTTTTGGTGAATTGCGATCCCTTCACACCACTTGTGAGTTGCTCATTTTATCTAGCGTACGTCCTTATGGATAAGTTCGCGCAATTTCAATTGTCTGATATTGGAATTGATTCATTCGCTAGGTCTAGCTAACCTGATATCAGTAAACCCTGATAACGAATCACCCATTTGTGCTCAAGCGTGCGCGCTCCGCAAGGAAGCTTGCTGTGTTCAGATAGGCCTGTCGTTTCTATCTTAAATTTCACACGAGATTATTTGCATCTCACGCTGTTTTTGTGCATGTAGGCCGACTCAGAATTGTTCTATTTACTAGAGTGCGATCAGAAGACCTGCAAATTCAATCAAGCATACTTGACGGCTCTCCATTTGAATATGCTAGCAAGGGCATGTTGATGATTCAAATGCCCATGCCCTGCTCACAACAGTTTGTCATCGACAAAGTTCTGCTATTTGGTGTGTCTCGAAAGTTATGCACTTTTAAGTGTGGTTGATTCTCCTCAATTGGCATTCGTGCGATAAATTCATATTCTTGCCAATATGTCTGTGTATTTACTATCTGATCACATACATCTCAAAAGTAATGTTACTAAATATTATTTAATAGTAGTATACTTCACATAAGGCTTCAGCATCGCAGTTTAGGATATAGAAGTGAATTTATGTGACAGTTTACAGTTAGCTTAAAAGCGTACTTGGCCGGTCAATTTTTTAAGCAGGTTCATATCGAAATTAGTTAAGTTGATTTAGCGCCGTCAATTTGCAACGCGAGGCGCAGTTCTCTCGCTACGCGTCGAACAATTCTCGGTGTTGACGTCAGTCGGTGGTGACAAAAGGACGTACGGCAGCCATGCATTGCGATGGCTGCAGCATTGAGGTATCTACCGTCTGAGTTAAGTCGCGCTGGTTCTGAACATTTTTCCGATAGCGACAAGACATCAAACAGGAATCTCGATTTGTTCAAAAGGGATCAAAAGTAACCACAGGAATTATTAAAAGATGGAGCTTTTCCGATGTTGAACCAGGATTGAAAAGGGGTTGCTTGTAAAGCTTCCACTGAGAAGTCACGCATTAGAAAAATTGCTTGTCATGAATACGTAATTGAACATGTACGTCTTTTGTGCACGTAATCGTAGGTACTAGCATGAAAGCTGATGGTTGGGTTCCGTCATTTTTAAAAATAATTGCGTTTCGAGCAACCTTAAATACGTGAAAGAATTGTGTTCCAGCGGTACCAATATGGCAGCAATTGTAGGCTCTCATACTCGACAAAAAAGACTGCGATAATGATGGCTCCAAATACTACTCTTGCACGAATATTTCTCCTAACAGCTTTAACAATTTTTCACTTGTAATGATAATGACTTGTGCCTCAAAATGTATTGTATCAGTGATAATTGTAGGCCTACGCGCAACTTAAAAAAAACTCAAAAGTACAGACGCCGTGTTAACATATGAACAGACCCGTCAAACAACTGCTTGATAGTTTTTCTAGTAACTGTGCCAGTAGTACGCACTTGCGATCGTGACATTTGTCGTACAATGCCAATGAAGTACGAATTTTTAGCCTTATCAGGAAAAGCAGGACAGCCTCAGCTTCATTATTTGTTCAAGGAGACGAGTGAATTAAGGAAAAATGAACGAACCCTGTGGGAACGAATCTTGCGAAAAACTGGCGAATGTCCGCTGCAGAATATCATGCTAAAGTTCAGTCATATTTGCGGGATATTCGCTGGCGAAGTTCGCCGGCGACAATTCGCGCTCTATATGTCGCCTTTTACATACTTTTGACTTTCTCTCTTATTTTCTTTAGTAATCCGCCTCTACAGCCGAGGGTCTATTTTCTCCCTCACCTCCTCACTATCCCCCACATATGGCTAATCTAAGAAATAAGGGCAGACTATCATTCTTTGATAATGATAAGAATATAGAGAATCCGCATATATCAATTTTCACAACATCTCTTGACATTCAATAATTTACAACAATGACAAATATTTTAATAATATAATAGTATTTACTGCGACATTTATGGAAGATAAATACTTTTTTAGTTTAAGCCGTCGTGAATTAAAAAAATCCCTTTTTATCCGATCAGACTGAGTATACAATATATTTTCATGTAAAGGTAATATACGAACATTACTACTTGCCACTAATTAGTTGCTACAATATCCACGATTTCGCCGGTTGGCGAAAAATCAGCTCGCATTAGTAAACAAATATCTTCCAACTAATTATAGCAACTTTTTCGCCACCTGTCGTTTTTTAATTTTACACATGTTTTTGGATAGATGATGACCATTTTCACATGCGGAGACAGTTTTTACACGAAAATGAACCTTTAAAAAAATTATCCACAAAATCGCTACCTCGCCAGATAATCTGTTGATATTAGCAAGATGCGTTCCCACAGGGAAATACATTTCTTGAATCAATATTGTCTCCATGTATCGAAATTTACTACGTATACATTTCAAAATCCTTCTAACATTGACAACTAGTTTGGATTTTATTTAAGGATTTGCAGTGTAATTGCAAAATATCATAGAACCTGTGGCTTTAACCTACATAGAACAATGTTTATTTGCCGTCAAACATTTGATTATTATGGTCTATTTGGATGAAAGATCAACAAGCTTATCAAAAATGTCAAATTTTCATTTCTTAATCGCATGACAAAGAATCAGACATTGAGCAAAATTTAAGCCTTCATCAGAATCAGAGTAAGCTAAGCGTGTATTTGATTTAAATCAAAGCATACTGGAACGCTAGATTTGAAGTTATAGGCCTAAGGGCTTGTATATAAATTACCGGTAATTTACAGATAAATTGCAGGTAACGCAACTTAAAATAAGTTACCTGTAACTTTTTGACATTACAGGACACAGCAGATCATCGTCATCATCCCATCACTTTAACATGCAGTTTCCTAATTTGCAAAATGAATACCTTTGAAGATCTAGCCTGTCATGAGCTGAAAACAAAAAAGGGCAACATCGCAGTCGAAGATATATTTAACAGGGCTAGACAGGAAATAGTCGTATTTTTACCTTGTGTGCAAAGAAGTTTAAGATTCAGCTGATAGCTTATCGAATGAATTTTAGAATATTTGTAAGCGAGCAATAAAATTTTATCTGATCATAATTGAGATTCACGAGCAAACTAAAATGATCTCACTTTATATACATCATCTATACATGTCAACACCTACGTATAAGAGGGCTTATTAACTAGGACAAAATTCACCTTCATTCGGGCTGTCCATGTTTTGATTCATAAATGACTGCTTTCCCATTGACATTCACTATACTTCCTCATGAAATCGGCTTATTCATTCACTGCATGCTGCGCCAGCAGACAGCGGTGTTTATCACGAGCATTAGACAAGCGGATGTCGTAGAGCAAATCGTTGCAGAGTGCCGGATACGGAGAGAAGTGACAGCTGATGTACAAATAGCCTTTAAGACAATAAAATCAAAAGCGAATTTTGCCCGGAGCACACCGTTAAACCATCATCCAAGCCACATTCCTTTTCTACTTCAGTCTCCTAGCAGCTGTATCTGCAATTAGCTATTAATCAGATCTTTGACTTTGCTTTGGAGCTAGTCGAAAATTGTCGACCCGCACCTAATCTGTGAATGACTCTCGTCCTTGTGAATTCTCAATAAAGGAAAACTCGGCATGTAATTAGCAGCTCGGCGCTTCGTCCGTTCTTATTAAGAGCATTACACGGAACTGAATGACATTTGCACAAGCATTAGACACAGGTTCGATGGCTGTTGACAACTGTTCTACGAAGTGACAAGACTGACAATGACACGGGTGAGACAACCAACAAGAATGCAACTGACAACTTGCTACATGTAGCCTACTGTACATAGAAAAATCATGATATGTTAAGTTTACAAGTAAATGCACTAGTTAAGACAAAGAAAGAAAAAGCAAAGTTAGACCTTCACTAAGATTGCACCTAAAAGATAAAGAAAAAGTATAAGTTAGTCTACTGTAAAGAAAAGTCATGATATGTTCAGTTTACATAAAATACTAGTAAATACAATAAAAGACTTAAACAATCACTGAGTTTACAAATTAAATGATAAGCAAAAAAGTCAAAGTAAAAATTATAGGAATGAAAGGTAGAATAAATAATTAAATAAAGTAAATAAATATATAAATAGAAATTAGAAAAATAAATACAAACTAGAGCAAAAAGAATTGACGTGGAAGTCATTCATTCTGGTGAAAGATTACTCACGAAAGTCCATCGGAAGGCCTGCTTTACTGGTCTGTACACCCAATTCAGCTCATTTTGTCCGAAACGCTACAAAATGAATCTGGTATGAACTCTCTTTCATAGAATTCGAAGGATTTGTTCGCCTCAGTTTGTGATTGAAGAGATGGCGAAGATGGAAAGCATACTGATCCGAAATGGATATCCTCTTTGGTTTATTCGGAAGCATTCAGTCGAGGAAACCAAACCAATTACCGTCGAGAGAAAGAAGATTTACGTGAGTTTACCATATTACGGCCAACAGAGTGCTCAAATTAGTAGCAACCTTGCCAAGACTGTCCAGAATTGCTATTACAGTGTTAAACTATGTGTAGTGTTCCGGACCACTCGTCTTGGTCCAAACGCACCGAAAGATGCTACGCCTCTCCCCTATCAACACAGTCTCGTTTATCGGTTCAAGTGTGGTTGCGGAGCGACCTACCTGGGAAAGAGTGCAAGGCTTCTACGACTGCGCGTGAAGGAGCATCTTCCAAAGTGGATTTCTACCAGTACAACAAGGCCTCGTTCCACCAAAGTTCCGACTTCAAGCATCACCTGTCATCTCCAGGAGTGCTCACATCGTGTCAACAGTAGTATTAGTGACTTTTCATTCGTCAAAAAGTGTACATCCCAGTATGAACTATTCATCGCTGAAGGCGTAGCTATAAAGTGGTTTAATCCCAGTTTGTGCATTCAAAAAGAACGTATATTTTGTTCCACGATTCTGTAGTATTTTTTTCGCTGTATTTCTTTTTGTTCTAGTTTGTATTTATTTTTCTAATTTCTATTTATATATTTATTTACTTTATTTAATTATTTATTCTACCTTTCATTTCTATAATTTTTTACTTTGACTTTTTTGCTTATCATTTAATGTGTAAACTCAGTGATTGTTTAAGTCTTTTATTGTATTTACTAGTATTTTATGTAAACTGAACATATCATGACTTTTCTTTACAGTAGAGTAACTTATACTTTTTCTTTATCTTTTAGGTGCAATCTTAGTGAAGGTCTAACTTTGCTTTTTCTTTCTTTGTCTTAACTAGTGCATTTACTTAAGTTTACAATTGTAAACTTAACATATCATGATTTTTCTATGTACAGTAGGCTACATGTAGCAAGTTGTCAGTTGCATTCTTATTGGTTGTCTCATCCGTGTCATTGTCAGTCTTGTCACTTCGTAGAACAGTTGTCAACAGCCATCGAACCTGTGTCAAATGCTTGTGCAAATGTCATTCAGTTCCGTGTAATGCTCTTAATAAGAACGGACGAAGCGCCGAGCTGCTAATTACATGCCAAGTTTTCCTTTATTGATTAATTGCACCTACAAAAAAGACTTGTGAATTCTGTCTTGTTTGACCGCGCAGCGCTTCGCAGGCATCAATTCTTTTTAAATGCTGCAACTACACATACTTTTGTTGATTCTGCGACAGCGGCGCATACGCTATACTTTAGGCTGAACTCTGCTTGTGATTGATGTCTCCACCAATGAAGTTCATGAAAATTTGCGATTGTGACCTTAACGAATTTTCCGAATTTTTGATTGCGATGCAAATTTTTTTGTAGTTGATTGCCCAACACAAAAGCATTGCAGACCGATCGCGATATGCACGTGTAGTGTCTGATAACCTTTTCACTATAAAATTTTGAAGACCGTCGTCCGGCTTCTCATCATGCCGACCGATGTGTGATCCATGTTGACCGTTGACGACATTCAGTCTAGAATAAATTGCTTTGTCAATCATTATAAAGGGCATGTAAATGTAACATAATTTGATGAGAGCATCTACGTACGCTTTGTGATATAAATATTGGAACTGGGAGCTGTTCTTTTAAACAGCTGAAAGAATAATTACCGGCAACTTATGCATGTAGTTCACACCTTACTTTATCTCAAATATTAAGTTTCTAGAATCAATTCAAGCCTGCATGAATTTTGCAGGCACTATGTATGTAAATCTCACTTCAGTGCATCACTTTGAATCAAGCTTGTACGTCGCAGACAAAACATTTCATAACATCAGCACATGCAGTGATCAATAGTTCATCTCAGAAATTTTATCGTTAGAAATTTTTTTATAATATTTGGACTTTTGTGACTGCTTAGAATTATAAGCTTTCTTGTGTAGGCGGGATATATAAATATACGCACTGTATCAATGTTATTAATTGTTACATCAATACCCGTTTGGGTCATTATTTTGATTATCTGTTTTCAACTTGCTTGTGTTTGATCGACTTTGAAAATGCAGTTAGCATTATCATCAATTACAAATTAGGCCAGCCGTGGGAACGTTGCTCTAATGGTGAGTTAGGGATTTTGTGGCTAAATTTGTTTTTGTTGAATTTTGTAACAAAATTATCGCAAACTGTGCAAGTCGCCTTTTTATTTATATAGTGGCTTCACGTCACTCTTGCCGTATATAAACACAGGAATAATTTGCAAACATATATCTTTTTAAAAACTGCTCAAATAACTTTTGGACCGCAAGAACGTAATCTCCGCAAAAAAGTTTTTCCTACAAAAATGTTTACTGTATACAGATACTTTTTTTGAGTCGACACTCTACCTGCCTAGGCCTACTTACTCTATGCTTTGAACCGCTGTTGATCAAGATTGCAACTCGATGGCTTTATTATTTTTGAAATCATACCAAAGATATTGTGAAATCAGTCTGACGTTCTTAGAAATCTATCTTAAAATGGTGTAAGCTTAGTTTGTCCTGATAATTGTCATAATACTTGAATGTTCTAAATACGCCGTCGATTTTACAAATTCTGTAGATGAAAAACAGCACCAAGTTTGTCATGATGATCGAATATTTTCGCCGGTTCTATTCATGATCAACACCGGAATGAATCAGATACAGAATTACAACACTGTTTGAACATCATTAACGCAATCGTTGCATAGTCAATACACACTTACAGGACAACTGTCAAAGAAAATTCAGCACCAGAATAATACTGAAAACCAAATATAAGTATACAGTGAATAAAGTAAATTTAAGGATGAGAAAAAGAAAATCGAGTAAGATAAGAAATAATTACCATGGTAAAATTAAATTTACAACTGTCTCTTTCTGAGTACATAAGTCAGGTTGAGTACGCTTTATTAAAATGGCCTGATACACACTCAGGTGCACCTTACTTCTGCAAGCAGCCGGCGCTGCTGTCTCAACGAATAGCAGAGCATGTCCCACGCTGGCTATTAATTGGAGATTCCCGCCGTAACTTTAAGGCAAAGAGTGCTACTACAAGACATCTGATCGATTGTGTCCCAACGAAGCCTGCCAGATCCTGCTTTCGGATTCTTCGAAGTTGCAGAAGTAAGGTGCACCTGAGTGTGTATGAGGCCATTTTAATAAAGCGCGCGAGTGTATGGTGATTGTATTTGTATAGGAATGTAAAGCTCCTATAGACCTATTGTCGCCGAGTTGAGACGTATTCAGTCGTGATAAGTCGACTCAATTCTGCAGAGATTCAGAGCATGCCTGCTTCCGAAACGATCCATAGTAGGCCTACCCAGATTAAGACTTACTACAGTTTCGTCAAAAATATCATATTGAAGTGGTATCTCACAAGTATTCCGTGATCTGCTTTCAAAAAGTTGCCAGCGTTCTCCTTTCAGTAAGGGGACCAACCCATCCGATATCTATGAAGGGTACTGATTGGATAGCAGTAGCACTGACTAAACTGACAATAATTTGGCATTTGATTAGCATACATACCCGGTCACAGTAAATGATAATGAGCTTTACCTATATTGGTCGAGTGCTTTCGAGTTGGGCCAAGTTGGGCCCTCAACCACTCATATTTGCGCTACGCTGATGACTGTCTAGCGATTTTTAAAAACAAAGAGTGTTTTCCTCAGCCAACTTATGACAAAAATATTCAATTCACCGTTGAACTTTCGCACAATGCCTCTATCAATTCTTTTTAAGCATGACCATTATTACTCTCAGAAACAACAGTCTGCAGTAAATAGCTTTAATAGAGCTAAAGATATACTAATAGCTCCGATAGAGTCAAAAATGAGAGAACCATAAAATAAATATTCCAAAGGAACGGCTACCACCCTAAGTACATTCAAAAATGCATGAACGGGAAAAGTCCCCAAAACTCGCCTCTGAATTCTGATGCGCCTAACTACGATAGAACCAAAATGTACTATGTCCTTCCTTTCATTAAAAGATGTGAACAAAATCATATCTAAAGACATTCATAAAATTGACAGTCACTTCAAATATAGTCAAAATCATACCTTTCAGAACCTATAAAATCCAACAAATTTTTAGAAATAAGAAAACGTGTGCTACTTTTTGGTATATGGATTTAAATTTGAACATGTTAGAAGTGTTATACAATGTCATATAATATTCAGGTTAACTTTCTTTGATGGTTTTTAGGCTCTGGAATCATCTTCAAAGGCTTAACCCTGTCAGGACCGGGCGATTTTTAGCGTTGTAGGACCGAGGAGGGCACCAACCCCCTCAAATTTTTCATGTTCCGATGGATAAAATTATTTGAACACAAAGGCCACTTTAAATTTCGAGTCTCCTCTTTCAAATGGTAGCATCTGTTGATTCGAAAACCTTCATACCAAAAATTTTAATTTTCAATTTTTTTCATTTTTTATGATTCCAAGTGTAGCTAAAAGATATCACGACTAGTCATTCCCTTTGCATATGTACATGCATGCTATAAATGTATTACATGAACAATTATACATGTGCAATATCAGCCTACATGTAGTTATTTTGGTGTAGCTCAAAAATATCACGACAACTCATTTACGGAATAATATCTGAATGTACATCAAGGCCTGTATATTACATGTACATGTACACTGTAAACTGTACACCGTTTTTAACAGCTAAAATAACCGTCACTCTTCACAGAAAATATCCGTAAATATCTGTTAAAATAATGACGTCAACGCGTGATGAGTGATGACGCAACAGTTAAAATCCGTTCATATCAGATAAAACAAACATCTGTTTTTACGGATACTTACAGTTCAGTCTACGAATAACTGTAAAAATCGTGAAAACATTTTTAGCTGTTAATTTTAACGGATATTTACGTTTTACAGTGTACAATTACGTATGTACAATGTACATGTGCTCATTTTGGGAGATAAGATGAATGTGTATATTAGCAATCTTGAATTGCACATGCATAAATATTATGTAAATATGATGCAGAAACACTTTATCAATTAATAAATGCCACTCTAAATGAAAACCATCAATTTTCTAAAAAGTACTTTTAAAAATGACCTTTAAAACTCACCCAACAGAAATTCAATTTTTGCCCAAATTTTTACTGAAACTTCAACATACATACAAGCTAAAAGCCACAAAAATTTAACTCTTTTCTGACTTATTTCAGGAGATATAAAAAGGAGTTGATGGGAGAGGGCACCGATACTGGTAGGGTTAACATGACGTGCAGTTTCGAGGATAACTTACTTTTATTCGAAATTTAGTACCTTGAGCGAATTTCCTACTTTTCTTGAGACATTCGTTCAGTGATAGGAAGCATTAGTGTCTTCCTAAGAGACTAGACAGCTCAGTGTCTGTGAATTTTGTGAAACCCATCAGATGATAGTCGTCTTTCATAGTTCTTTCATACGATATTATGGAGTGTCGGCTTTTTGTGGATGTTACTTTCTTGTACAAACATGCTGTAATTGTCAAGCATTTTCCTCATACTTCCTAGGCCCACATGTTAGTGACTATTCTATGTATTCACTTTTGAAGTTGCAATACCGCTGCCATAAAATAAAATGCTACTCAAAAATGAGTTAAACATCATGATTTATTTTGTTTCTACTGATTTGATTTTTAATTAAAGTAAATTAAATTTATCTTTCGAAGCTCAGATATAATTTTGCTTTTCTAAAATATATTTCGGCGAACTGCCCTTCTCCATTAGACTTTCAATACAAAATAAAAATCTGATTGCGAAGGGCGGTTCGTCGAAATATGTTTCAGAAAAGCAAAAGCAAATTATTATCTGTGTTTCGAAAGATTAATTTGATTTTTTAATTAAAATACTATTTAAATCTTTCTTTACAAGTTCAGTTCACATTGCAAGAATTGTTTTCTTATTCGTTTTCTTGTTTTATTCTGCTTTGTCTATTCTCTTTTTCATGCCTTTGCATGCGTTCTTTCTTCTTTCTTTCATCTTATTTGACTTCCCTTTTATTGTATCTTGACATTTCGTGCTTCCTGTTTTCTCATTTTTCTTTTTTTTTAAAAATATTTTCTCGACTTTTGACAGGCGTCATAGGATATGATTGCAATTAGTTACCAGGAACTTTCTGGGAAACTTACTGAGTAATTTACTTTCGAATACCAAGTGATTTACTAACTCATTTTTCTCGGGAACAATTTCTTATCTCCTGACGTAATTGCTTCAACTTTGAAAAAAATCAGAATTAATGAGTTCCTATTTTTGTAATTTCTTGTAAAAAGAACATGACTGATAACTAGACCATGAATTAGCATGACAATTAACAAAGTTTTTGGATAATGTGGTCGTCAGATCAAGAATAGGGCGTTGGAGTTCCGAATCTCGTGAAAAGGTGCATCACAAGTTCATAACATGAAGACATATAATTGTCGCAAACAGACTTTCATTATGTGAACAAAACTAAGTGGAGGTGTCACGGAATTTATATGCTAAGATACTGATATAAAGCTGGCCCACCGATTCACATATTCACGCTTCTTCAGGGGCTGAAACTGAAGCAACTTAATCAATTACAAGCAGTCAGTAGCGTCAGGAGAGCGCGATGCTTCGCGCTAAGGTACATTTTGGCCGTATAAGAAATGGAGAGAAAACATCTTGACACTGTGCTGACTGCTTGTAATTGATTGTCTCAGCTTTTTGGCCCCTGAAGCATCGTGAATGCGATAAACGTTGGGCCTGTACATAGTTTTTATTTCAATATCTCAGCCAATAAATTCCCCAGGAAGACACCTCCACTTACTTTTGATCACGACCATTCCAAATAACATTCACGAAACAATCGATCTCAAAACTTTTGGTACTAGACTCAGTGCTTTACACATGATCAGAGAAAGCAAAACATCTCGGTTTTACCGAAAACTTCAATCTGCTTCCCACTGTACTTGTATCGGCAGATACGCAGATTCGTATTTATCATAGGGTGTGCATGCACATTATTCTGCGAAAGTCTAATTTTCAACCACGTTCCCTGTAGAAACTCGTGCATAGCCCGACTGTTGAGTAAAAGGCATTTTTTCGTCGAGACTGATTCGCCTGACAAATTCTAAGTCCATGTTTGCCAGTAGGCCGAAGTATTTTCTGATCTTTGGGGGTAACAGATGAACTGATAGACTAACAAGCAGGCTTTGCTTTAGTTTCATAAGTCTCTCAAGTAGATCAGCAACATCTCTTAAACCTACTGATAAGCATCACATGTGACTTGATGCGACCGTCAATTCAATCTATCCCGGAACTATTGAAATCAGAATCCGATTATCTGTGGTCTTGCTGCCAAGGCGATGACATTACAATTGCACAGCCTCGTGTCGACGATGCATTCACTGTAAAAGCTTTAATAACTTGTATTGTTTATCTGAGGGGCTGTAAGATTGCACTGCTGCATTAGATTGTCGTGTATGCCATTGTATCACCCAGACTTATTGCGTTGCAAGGCAGTATCAGCAGCATATTTTGTTTTCTGTCGTTCTCACTATCTTGTAAACAGGTGAAGGTGATGGTGTTAAATATGTGGTTCCGTTGGACTGACGAGGACACTTTCGTTGAAAGTCAGTTGAGTACGAGTGATATATATGTCGCCGCCTTGTTATTGAGCATCTTCGGAAGTCTATGTGTCCTCTTGGTGGGCATGAACTGGGTTGAGAGTCAAATTCGAAAAGAGGAGCAACAACGTCTTGTCAATCAAGTTGTGGTAAACTCTGCCGCGATATTCAGTGATCCTTGTGTACTATCTCGGTTTCGGAACTCAAAGAGCAGTCTAACTCCGGAGGAAAGTGACACTACAAGTGAAGATGAACTGAAAATATCTCAGAACTCTTCGACATTGCGCTCTATTCCTGAGACCAAAGATTTGGACAACGACGACACCAGTGAGCCATTATCTCAATCGTGTAGTCAAGCAATGCTTACGAAAGCAGTCTCTAAGAGTAAACGTCGAAATAGACCGAACTCTGCTCCTAACCGGAGGAAATCCAGAAACTAATGGACAAGTGATTCACAGATTTGTTTTAGATTTGATACTTTATTTTCTATTTACATGAATCAAACATATCAATTGATAATATTTTCTTACGTAATTGTTGTTTTCTGTTTATAAACGTTCACTATCGGACATCAAACTGAGGCAGGGGTGGCCATGTAAATAAGCAAGCAACGTTTATTTCTCGTAAATGAAAATTTATATAGGGTGCATGCACAATTACATTCAAGTATTCATTAATTAACTTCAAGTAACACATAACAGTATAACATAAAGTATTTTTCTGCAAAACCACACAGCATGCGTACATTTACATTGAATGATATACTAACTATGTTCAAAAGAACACTGTATAAGTTGTTGAATCATAAAAGGGAAAAAGTAACGTACGAATTTTTCAGCCTGAAGAAATAGTTATTTTAAGAAGCTAATTTACGCGGCAAAAGGCCGCTCAACAATCACTTTCAATAACACTGAACAATTTTTGTAAGAATTTATTTCCCCTGCTTTCTAAATCAATGTCAAATTTGTCACATTTTGATACACCACTGAACATAATGCGATGGACTCTTTTTAATTTTCACAAGCACATTGTTATTATTTTTATTGAGTCCGACGAAAGCTGGGGAGACATAGTCATAGAATGTTTAGACGGTGGAGATATACTCAGTCAATGTGTTCTATAAGTCACGTGGTTACAATCTGCAACGAAGAAAAGGTTATTTAAATACCACGTATAAACAATTAAACAATAGGTATTGTTAGTTAAATATCTTTAAGAAATAAGAGCTACCATTATAACCTAATGTTCGGTTAAGCAATGGATTGCTACTAAAAATTTTTTTATAGATTCAACAATGCTAATCTCAAAGTCCGAGTTTCCACGGTAAATGATTTTAAAGCAATCATTGTAGTTACGAAAACAATGGTTACATTGTTTTGTGTGTTTTGCAATGGCACTATTGCCACTTAAGTGTTCAAGTTTACGTTGATGCAGGCGTCTTTTGGTTTTGCCAATATATTGGCAATCAGGATCAACCTGACATTGAAAGCAATAGACAAGACGCGATTGCATGTCTGGACCTAACTTACTTTTAAGGGAGAAATATCTTTCAGTTTTGAACGAGGTCATAACAACCTTGCATTCCAAGTTAAGTTTACGAAATATTTTTACTAACTTATTACTAAATTTCTGTGATGCATAACTCACGAAGGGGATTTTGATTATTTTATTGAAGTCATTATTAATTGTAACGCGTGAAGAATTGTTTAATTTACGACCTATAAATTTGTTGATTGTTGATTGAATTAATTGCAATGGATAGCCATTTCTACTTAAGATATTGGTAATTTTACTACATTCATTATGGAATAGATTCCAATTGGTGGATACATTGTAAGCACGATGAAGCATGCCTAATACTAGTGTGTTTTTCCAATTGCGAGGACATAAAGCATTGAAATTCAGTAAAAGACCTGTAAAGGTAGGTTTACGATAAATCTCAGTAAGTATATTGTCCTCATCAATTTTCAGAAGGACATCCAGAAACGGTAATTCTTTATTGCCCACTTCTGATGTAAAGTGCAAGTTACTGTGTTGAATGTTTAGAAAATTATGGAATACATCTATGTGTTGTTCATTGTTAAATACAGCTATGATATCATCCACATAACGACGATACACAACAGGAGAGAAAGGTAAGTCCTGCCATTTATGTTCTAGATTAGCTAAGAAGACGTTAGCAAGGGTTGGACCCAACGGGCTACCCATACTTACACCATCCACCTGTTGGTATACAGTATCATTCATAAGAAAGCAACCAGACGTGGCAAATTTTAGTAAGTCTTTAAATACTTTTTCTTCGTACTTCGGTTTATTGGCATTACTAGGTGAGTACACTAATTTAGTTGCAATGTTGATTGCTTCAGTTACGGGTACGTTGGTAAATAAGTTTTCGACGTCAAAGCTCACAAGGGTGTAATGGCGGTTTATTTTATGTTTAACATCATCTAATACACTAATGAAATCATTAGTTGATTTCAACATAAGGTCATCATTGACATATGGTTTAATTAAATTGTCTAAATATTTAGCTAATTTATAATTAGCAGCACCAATAGTACTAACTATCGGTCGAACAGGGTAGTTGTTCTTCTGTACTATTACGGTACCTGAGAATGATCTTATGTTGAATAAGAGCAAGACCAAGATTGTTCATTTTAAAAAGAAAAATTATGCATGTAATGACGCTTTTCTTGACTTATCCAAATTTATTGTTGATGAAGCAAAAATGTTAGGTGTTGTATGGGACGATAATTTAAGCTGGTCCAGACATTTTCGTGAAGTGGAGTCGAAATGTTCTCAGCGTATATATTTATTGAAATCACTCAAGTTTACTTTGTGTCATGACGATTTATGGACCGTGTATTACAATGTTATAGAAAAGCTTATGTTGTATTCAGCTCCTTTGTTTGGTGTACTTAGCAGTGATGTAAAGGTGATGATGAAACGTATATTCAGACGATGCAAGAGAACTATTTGTAGAAAAGATTGTGCATGCTGTAACAACTTTGAATCATTTTCTATCAAAAGACTACAATCATTTGAGACATTGTATAAGAGTTCTGTGAGTCCAACGCATCCACTAAATGTGTTTATACCACCAACTAGCTTGAGACGCATTAATGTACCTTTCTGTAAAACTACTCGTAGACAGAATTGCTTTCCAATTTCGTATCTGCTACATTTGAATGGACACTTTCGACCGTGATAACTTTCCGCATTTTCTTTGGTGTTTATTTTGTGTACCTGCAAGATTCACTTGTAATTTGATTTTTGTAACTGTTCATGTTGTAATTTTTTGATTCTCATTCGGTTCAAATATACATATTCTCTCTCTCTCTCTCTCTCTCTCTAGATACGTGCTATGTTACTACCAGAAGGCAGTATGTCCTTATAAACGCTGTCATCAACTTTATTTTTTACATATTTATTGAGATAGCGAGATAATTTATTTTCCTCGATACAAACAGGATGTTTTTTAATATCATTAGGTACAGGTATCGTCAGGTATATCGTCAGGTACGTAACTATAATGATTGCTTTAAAATCATTTACCGTGGAAACTCGGACTTTGAGATTAGCATTGTTGAATCTATAAAAAACTTTTTAGTAGCAATCCATTGCTTAACCGAACATTAGGTTATAATGGTAGCTCTTATTTCTTAAAGATATTTAACTAACAATACCTATTGTTTAATTGTTTATACGTAGTATTTAAATAACCTTTTCTTCGTTGCAGATTGTAACCACGTGACTTATAGAACACATTGACATAGTCATAGAGTAGGGATATATTGGTAGAGTGTCGACTCAAAAAAGTATCTGTATGCAGCGAAAATTTTTATATCAAAAGATTCAGTTTTTTGCGGAGATTACGTTCCCGTGGTCCAAAAAAAATTATTTGAGCATTTTTGAAAAAAGTCAAAATTTGCCAATTTATATACTACCGAGATGACTCTCCTATATAAGTAGCATGAAACAAGTTGGATATCAAAAGGAATGAATATTTGCTAACAAGCATCCAAACTAAGCGGAAATCAAGCTGATTATCAATGGAATTTCATGAATTGTATCATAATGAAGGTCTTCATGAAAAAGTCACGATATTATTCGTGCTTTCTTGGCTGAAATTTCAAGTTTTTAATTCGATTTTCACCGGCATGATTTCATGATTCTTTAAATTCATATATTTCATTTCTTGAATCTGAATAGTGATGGGGTCTCATTTACATCTTTCAAAGTTAAATGAAATCATTGCCTTTGATTATGTGATTTTCTGTCAGTTGCAGGTTGCCTGTGATATGATCACGCTTAAAAAAATAAAATACTCTTGAGGTTGAGCATGAAAGTAATAGGAACCCATCGAAATGCTTATTTAACAAACATTAAATCTCCAAGGGAGCCATGAGAATCTGCGAAATACCATCATTTTTTCTGCATTACAATCGTGATCACTCAATTCCGTTGTAATTTCTGCAAAACTGCAAAAATTTGCATATCTCACATTTGGTGACAGTAGCACCATGTATCTCCCTTGAGTTCATTTAATAAAATCGAATGTGTATACACATTGGGGATTTAATAAATGCAGAGTTACCACTCTATCTAATATACCTACTATGGACATAGTCAATACCTGATCGAATGATTGCCAAATAGATGTCATGTAACTTTGAAGTGGAAACAAGTGGCTTTAACCCTCATCGGGTCAAACGGTCACAATTTGTGACCAAGCATCTTTTGAGTTATGTAATGCATCAAGTATTGGATCTATCGGTCTGGAATTCATGGACGATGAACGATTTTGAGCCTAAAATACTGTGTTAAAATCCTGAGTTGATTAGATAAAGTAATCAATATTTATGCAATATTTATACGTAGACGGTCAAACGGTCACAAATTGTGACCAGCATTTTCTGTAGTGTAATCACCTTATACGAGGGCTGTCCCAAAAACAATGCAATTATTCCATTCAAAATTATATTTCAAAAGAAAGAAAAGAAACGACTATCTGAGTCCTTCAACGTAATCTCCTTGTAGCTCCACACACTTCTGTAGTCGTTCACAACGCTTCACGAAACAAGCTGCATACCATTCTTCACCATAGGTCTTCAATCTCTGATTTATGGCCCTTCTAAGGTCCTGACGGCGCTCAAAAGACGTTCCTGAGAGGTCCTCCTTTAAACGAGGACACAACCAAAAGTCAAAGACGTGCAAGATCGGGTGAATATGGAGGATGGGGTGCAGTTCTGACTTTATTTGATTCCAAAAATCCTCTCAATGTGGCAGCGCTATGACTGGGTGCGTTGTCATGGTGCAGCACAAGCTGTCTTCTTCCAGTGACTTTTCGGTTCTTCATTTGCAATTTTTCTGTCACAATTCGATGAACTGAAGATTTTGACAAGTTTAGGACATCTTCCATCTCTCGCACAGTTAAGCGCATGTCTGTTCTGAGAAGCTCCCCAACGCGCGTAACATTTTCTTCGTCAGTTGAAGATCGAGGGCGTCCACTGCGACCAGCGTCCGAGAGGGTCTGTCGATCACCGGTCTTGGAATCCGCGCACCATCTTGAAATTGTTGAGTAGGATGGGCATTTTTCAACTGGAAGCGTTTCTTTAAATTGCTCGTAAATAACAGTTGGACTCTCTCCATATTGGAAACGCATCCAGGCGTAAAATCTCAAATTTTCCTTTGAAAAGTGCATGTCAGTAATCAAATTCGACGAAACGCAACTGTATGAAATTAGAGAAGAAATCTATGTTATTAACGTGTCAGTTAACAAAATTCAATGCCCACTCATGATTGATGCTCTCTGAAAGTTCAGTACGAATACATATTCGCAATCACCGGCATAGATATCTCTACATGTTGTAGTAGCGATGCACACAATCACAATTGCATTACTTCTGAGACAGCCCTCGTATCGCAACTACGTACTTCTCTTGGGATGACCTTTTATTCAGGTAATGAATTTAGCTTCGACTATAGCTCCATAGAAATTGATCTCAGGTCGCACGGTAAGCTTCACTAGAACGGAAATTCAGCGAAATTTGCGGTACACGAGCGGAACCTATTAGGTGGGCAGAAACTTCAGATCTTAACACAGTGCGAATAGGAGAATCGGTCCATTCTCAACTTAAAGTCGCTGTAGATTCCATTCTGGTGGTCGTAGGTTTCTATAGTTTCTTCACAGTCAGAATGTTGAGCGTATTGAGAACAACTTTCATCAAAAAACCATGTGAATCAGATAACCGGAAGTTACAGTAAATAGATGTAAAAGAATAGTTCACCACATTTTCACTTGGAACAATAGAGCACTGCGCACCGAGAGATATGCTGACGGATGTTATCTGTGATGTCCACAACATTGTTTGTGACAATTACTTTACTTCGTATGCATTGGCTGCAAAGTTGCTTGAGCACAATCTTACTCTCTTGGGAGCAATGAGACTTCACCGACGAGAAATCCCAAGTTATATTCGAACAACTGATGACCGATCTGTTCACTCAAGTCGATTCGCGTTTGAACATGACAAAAAAGTGTCCCTCATTTCCTATATACCCAAGAAAAAGAAAAATGTTGTCCTCCTTACATCAAGTCATTCAGACACTCGGATTTCGAAGGAGGCTCAGAACAAGCCTCTTGTTATTCTTGAATACAACGCTTCCAAAGGAGGCGTGGATACAATGGCGGTAATGTCGAAGAGTATTCGTGCCGACGTAAGACAAACCGATGGCCCTTGTTATTGTTTTTCAATATCATTGATGTTGCAAACAATAACGCATTTCTTCTTGCCAAAAAGAGTGGCCTTACTCGCAACAAGAAAGAATTTCTCCGAATGCTCACCTTTCAATTGGCGCAGATCTGCTGTGCGTCGATACACAAACGAAGCAGCCGACAAGGTTGGTTTCAAATATGAGAAGACTATTCCCTGCAAGACTAATGCTCGAGCGACAAGCCGATGTTCGAAATGCAGATTTTGTCGCAAAACCGCAAGATCTTACTGCGACGATTGTGATCGCCGGATATGCCCCAATCATAGATTTTTGAAGGTGATCACGAAATGTGAAGACTGTTATGAGCTCAGGTAGATTTTTTAATAGGCCTATATGCAACCATGTATGCTATATATCTGTATGTAGTGATTTTGTTGTGAAGTTCAAATGGGATTCTGTTTTTCTATTAAAGCAATTGGAATTTTGAGTTGTAGGCCTTCTAAATCTTGCTTTCAATTACAACTAGTTTGTGTTTCGGACTTAGGCCTAGTACTACATGTATAACATTATATTACTACAACATGTAGTACACTATTATTATTATCATTACATGTATGCCCAATACTTCATTAATTGGCATTGATGAGGATGTAATTGGATACGTATGAGTATAGAACTGATCAATATTTGTGAATAGGCTTCATTTCTCGACATGATTCGGCACATTTATGAGTGGTCACAATTTGTGACCGTTTGACCGGATGAGGATGTTGATTTTGGTGACCTGATAAGGGTTAATCGGCGAAGAAGATAAAAGCGACGACTGGCCTTTTGCCAATCGATGTATTGCATTGTAAGTTGACCCTTTTGATTCGCTACCGGACTATTTTTACAAAACCGACATTTCGGTAACTGAAAAATTATAAATAATGAAAGGAAAACTCAAAAATCAATCTATGACATATATTTTCATGAAAAAATCTTCTTGAAGACAATTTCAAATCATGTGCAACATTGAAAATATATGCGAATATTTCATAAGTTCACAAAATTATAATATTTTAGGTAGTCCTTAAGAGGACGGATGACCGTTCCCACAGGCAAACCGGGCAGTCAAAATTTTCTATCATAACACAAATTAAAAGAAAGCTATCTTAAAACAATGGGCGAACGGAATTACAATTGTTATTCAAAAATCTCGACACCGGTGAGCCACGCTTTAGGTTCGTCAGCAGGAAAACCAACCAGCTTTGCATTTCGGGTCCTTTAATTTCCTGTATGCCCTTGCTGGCGGACCAGTGGCCAACAGGTAAAGTTTGCGGCAGGGATGCGGAGTCGGAGTCCCGGAGTCCTATCAAATGATAGGACACCAGCCTATAACTAGACCCGAATTATAGTACAAACAAATTATTTATTCTCGTGCATATCTGTCACCGTCTTGATGTCAACTTTCTCCGTCAAACAAAAGTACAGAGACACTTGCATGCAAAGCTTGTAATAATTGAGGGAATGAACCGTGAAAGTGAAAAAAGGATTGTCTTTTCACTCGGTGATTTAACAGAGCAGACAAGCTTTCCTAGCCTCGATCACACCGACGCACAAAAGGTCACATCAGAGACAAAAATTAAATACTAGTTTGTTAAGAGAACATTACCTCTTGCCCTCACATTAATCGTGTGTGATCTCTCCTCCAAAGCGCATATTAAAATCAAAAGTGTACTCATATTTTTTGGAGAAGAATGGGGATTTTCCTGCCTGGTAGACACGGGAGAAAAGCCGTGTAAAGCACACATTAACAAGATGGGAGGTGCTGAGTCGCATGCATCCAACGTAAAGCGACATTTGATAAACTTTCATCGAAAATGATTGACAATTGATACATCAATGGTCACTAAAAAGGTAATCAGGTATCACTAATCAGGTAAGCCTATGATCTATGATGTAGGTTGCCAGTTTTTCAAAAAGCTAGGCTATATAAACTTGCGAGACCCGGAGTCGGAGTCCTATCAAAATGATAGGACTCCGCATCCATGGTTTGCGGTTAACCACAAGTGGAAGACACTCTCACCACTTTCACTAAAATCGGTGCCATGATTGGACTGAAATCATCTGCTGAAGGAAATTATGCAGCGATTCTGTATTGCTCGATCCAGATTTTCTTTCATTATCTTCAAGAGGCCATCTCCTCCGCATCTGCTTCTTCAGAGGATTCAAGATATATCTAGAGGCTTGGATCATCATCTTTTCGGTGTATTTCAGTCTCAAAGTAATTCGCATTAGTGCTTTCTTTGCATTTTTTTAGCCTGAATTGGGAGTCGTAAAGATATCGCAATTCGCACCAGATTCTTTTTGCAGCAATCTGCAAATATTCTCTGTTTGATAGCTTATTTCAGTTGCATGGAAGGGCAGCAGTAAAATGATCGAAATCTGGGAGTCGTCAAACTGGTTTTTTGGTAATTTAGGAGAAAATAAAAGATATCAGCAAAAGCGACTGCACAAAAACGCTGTTGCGACCGGTTAATTCGCATATTCTTTCAATGAGTCAATAATAGGTATCAGTGGACATCAACGAAACAAAAATCACAGGAACAAAATGTAACGACAGTCATGGAAACTGATTTCAAGGTAATTTTCTGCAGATAAGTAAATGGTCACCAAAAAGCAAGTGAGAGAAGTGCAAACGCAATTTTGAATAATTCTTTTGAAAAATTCTTTTGAACAATTCACAAACGTAGTTTTTGAAAAATAGGGAATGTGATCGTACTTGCAAGTTAGTGACTTCCTACAATTATTGGTCGATTATTTGAAAAAACACAATTCGCTTTTTCTACGCGAGATCTTTCAACCTACAGCGCAGGTCATTCTCAATCGACTCTAGAGATATTTTTTTCAAATCATAAGCATAGTGCAAATATAACATTGTACGTATTGTCACTCTAATTCACAGAAATTGTGCAAAAAAGTATGAAATTGCCTGCATGTTTTACAGAAAGCATGTTCTACATGTATGCCTATACATGCAACATCAGAAACTGATTGCTTTCAGGATTCCTCAGTATTGATGTTTGACAAAATTCGGAGAACTTTCAGTATGTGAAATTTTACCTGCAATATTTATAAATAAACTGATAGCATGCTGTTCATTACATAGAGTCCTTTCCTTGTCTAGATCTATAGACTTGCTACGATTTGCTGTTTTAAAATACGTGAAGCGAAAAAGCAACAGCCAATAATCTAATTTTGAACATGTTATTTGTCATTTATTATACATTCAAAAGACATATCCGATCCAAAGGACATTACTGTCGTTGCTCTGGCTTGAATTAGATCACTACTCCCACAAATTGTCCGATCGATGTTATATCTGACATGTTTTGAAAGTGTGACCAGATTGCACTGCTCGTCATTGTCTGTTATAGGACAATTAGTCCGGTAGTCAGAACGAGTTTCTGCAGGGGACGAGGCCGAAAGTGAGACTTTCACAGAATGGTGTGCACCCTATGCCTACTACGAATCGGCACGTCTGCGGAGTTCTAGTGAGTTTCTCTTCTTGTCAGACAGAATCAAAGAAAAACACATGTAAATCCAATGGGATGCAGATTGCAGTTTTTGACTAAAACGAAATTTTGTATGTTTTCTCTGATTAAACGAAAAGTACCAAGCCCAGAGTCATAATTTTTGGCATGAAATGTCTTCACGTCATTTCCTTTCAGTTTCATGCTCCCCTGTCTATAAAGCTAATCACATTTAGATTTGGCGAGCCTCTTACTGTCGGCAAGCATAGACGTTTTGAGCAACTTTATCCACATTCAACCACATTCTCACATACATTGCCGATTAGATGCATGATAATAGCACATGCACATCATGGGAAATGACCTGAAGACATTCCATGCCAAAAATTATGACTCTGGGCTTGGTACTTTTCGTTTAATCAGAGAAAACATACAAAATTTCGTTTTAGTCAAAAACTGCAATCTGCATCCCATTGGATTTACATGTGTTTTTCTTTGATTCTGTTTGACAAGAAGAGGAACTCACTAGAACTCGGCAGACGCGTCGATTCGTAGTAGGCATAGGGTGCACATCATTCTGTGAAAGTCTCACTTTCGGCCTCATCCCTTGCAGAAACTCGTTCTGACTGCCGGACTAAATATTGATATTCGGAAACATCATAAGACGGGTAGTGTTCATGATCGATCGTCCACTAACGCGGACTCGATTGCTGTGTTTGTTTTTCGTACAACGACCCTAAATTGTTGCCTTCTTTCTTCTGCATTATACCATAGCTAAATAACGCACAATAATCATTATTTTTCTACAGCAGACCTGCCGATAACTTGAGTTCTTGATTTTGAGATAATCATCTATGAGGTAAGGGTCACATACTTATTTCCTAGTGTTGCCTTCCACGGTGAAATTTAACTGTCTGTTTAAGAAATCTGCTTTTATGGTGGCATTATTTGCAATTGTTGTTGAAACGATTAGAAATAAGGTAGCCTGATCTATAACAGCTCAACTGATGATTGTGGAAAATTGATATACGCAACAAAATCGATAAACATTTAATGCCAAATCGTCACTTAACACAACCATCTCGTTCTTTTTCTTGCTAATATTGTGTCTCGAGTTCTCTGCTACGCACTCCATCTGTCTTTTCGAATTCACCATTTCCTTTCGCATTACGCTTCATCATCAATGTACATAACGGCTGATTTTCATCGATAAAAATCACCCTAAAATCATAAACTAGACATTTTTTTCATACAACTCGCCCTCGAATACAACTATAGCCAATGCCTTGCATTCGAGAGAATGCGGTCATTCGGATTGCATTGATAACAAATGTCTGTCGCAGTACATTGAATATCAAAATAGACCAGCGTGGCCTAATGAAGAAAGGTCGTCTCCACCACGGACTTCGGTTCAATTCCTGAGTCAGGCAATTGCGGTCGGAGAATCAAAGGTGCTGGTGTCATTTATTGATGTAATAGCTGTCACTCTCTTTTAATCTGCTTACATTGTGTTTTCAAACAAAAATTTATTTATTGCTTGCACTATCAAAGAGAAGTAGGCCCTATAGACAGAAAGTGAGTAGTATGTTAACGTATTATTTGATAAATATACAAGGAAATGTGCACACTATGCTAATTTTGAATATCGAGAGAAAAACATTGAAGCTGGAATAATATTACACTAATAAGTAATAAGTATTACACTTCTAAGTAACAAACTAATTAATATAACTAATCAACGTACAGGAATTTTATCTATCACTGTCTAACAGATAACTTGCTTAGTTAAAGTGGATTGTCTGCAGTGTCGTTGTCATTGGCAGTGCATAGTCATTAACTAGTCTGCTGTGACCGTCAAATCTATAAATAATCTTCATAGTGTTGTCCAGGTACACGATAGATGCAACCAGAGTTATGAAAACTGCTGCATTCATCTAAGATCCGTCGCTCTTTTCCCATATACAGCTTTGCCCGTGTCAGAAGAAAAGCATCGTGCGTCATTTGCCGTTTTCATCAGCTGTTCAGTCGATTGGATTTTAGCTTGTTTCCTCAGCCCATCAACGGTAAGAGTTCCATTGCGAATCATCTACTGTTTGTTTCGCTAAAATTCGAGTTACCATGTTGTATCAGCCTATTGTATCAGCCTAGATAGTAAACGCTAATCAGATTTCAACACTCAAGCGATCAGTTCTCCTGACATACTAAAGAAATGAACAAGAAATGTCAAATTTCTCAGCTAATAATCAAATAAGATGAACGCATGTTTCATAATCTTACGGCATCTAATTGTCGAAATTCTCTCATCCATTGAGCGTATTGCAATAGTCAGCAACTATTGATGAGTGTATATGATTGTAGTTTCAACAGTGAAAGAACCTGACAGACTCTCATGATTTCGGACAGGGAACATTCAAAATTAGTTAGCATGTGAATGGCATTGTTGAGTACACTGCATACACTGTGCACTTATACTGTAATAAAATATTCAATGTTCAATTCTATTAAGATTTTTAATCTTTAAGGGTGAAAAATCCTTTCAAACATAAATAACAAAAATCCTTCTTCGAAATTTGGATTGATGGAAATTGCTAATTCTTAGAGTAGTTTGAATTACGGTAGGCCCTACTTGCCCTTGTTTGAAAAACAATTATTATTTATGAAATTCTTTTGATACTTATTAATCAACTTTTAAAAAAAGCAATTTACAAGTCCATCAACAGTTTTGTCTTGTTGAAGTCATAAATTAAATGTTTACAATGCTGCCTACCTTTGCTCACCTCTACCGGCCACCAATCCCAAATTGCTCAAGGGTGGGCCGCATCGTCCTCTTCTATTTAACGCGATCTAAGGTCAGATTGTGGGTTATTCCTTTTCACCATAAATCCTTTTCTATGACCCTTTCCCATATAAGGGCTGGATCACCTCTTCTTCGTCTGCCAGATATTGGCTGATGTGGGACTGCTTGAGTTATAAAATCGTCCGGTCTTCTTCTGACGTGCCCGTACCATGCAAGCCGCTTATACTCCATGAATCTGTCGATGGCAGGAACTCTCATCTTGCGCCGAATACCTTCATTCTTGACTCGGTCGCGGATGGTTAAACTTTGACATCACCTAAGCATCTTCATTTCGGTCACCATCAACCTTTGTGTATTTTACTTCTTCGGTGCCCAACACAATCATCCGTAGGTCATTGACGGTCGCAGCATGGCCTGGTAGGTCTTTGATTTCAGTCTGAGAGAGACTCCTTTGTCGTACACAGTATGCAGTACGAGTATGCAGTATAATATAAATGCATAATATGTAATTATATATATAAATTAATAAAAGAATGTTATAAATATTATACAACAATTACTAAAAAATGAAGCACAGAAAAATAATTGGAAAAATATATAAGAAAAATGAATGGAAATGGTACTAACTTTCAAATAGCACGACTGCTCTCTAGAATTTATTTCCTTCTTCAGGTGCATAACATAGAAACAGTGAACTGTAAGAAAAATTTGATCCACAGATATAAATGCATGCATAGAAAACTGACAGCAAAGAAACATGTATTATAAGTCATAAGTCATAAATGTTTATTCTGAAATATACAGAAAAATCAAAGCGATGACCGCAAGGGCACTTACAAGTAAGCGTTGATAGCACGTGTAACATGTGCATGCGCGAAGTTTAGCATCAATAAAAAATACATGAGATATATATTTACAAATTTACCGAGTGATCATGATGTACATGCACATCATAAACAAATTATATGAGACCTAATGTACATATTTACAAATTTTAAGAGTCATCATGATGTACATCATATACCATATACAAAATACGTGAGATCTATAGGACCTATATTTACAAATTTGAAGAGTGATGATCACGACATGATAAGAGTTCACTGGATGGGAGTCCTCACAATAGAGCAAAAGAACGTAAATGCTTGACATCTAATATAGAAATGAATGTAACAAAATCATCTATACAAAACTTGCACTTTAATGATCATGGCCACAATATATGCAAATTCACTCGGATCAATGAGATTGAGACTCAATAGTAGAATAGTAGATCATTGAAATTCTATAAGATATTGCGGAATAAGAATCAATACTGTATATAAATGTAAAATGTAGATAACGAATGTTTACGAATTAGTTATAGATATAGATAACGATGATAACGAATGTAGATAACGGTGGAGATCTAATCAACAAGTGTTCAATAAGTCACGTGGTTACAATCTGTAACAAAGAAAAGGTTATTTAAATACTACGTATAAACAATTAAGCAATAGGTAATGTTAGTTAAATATCTTTAAGAAATAAGAGCTACCATTTTAACCTAATGTTCGGTTAAGCAATGGGTTGCTACTAAAAATTTTTATAGATTCAACAATACTAATTTCAAAGTCCGAGTTTCCACGGTAAATGATTTTAAAGCAATCATTGTAGTTACGAAAACAATGGTTACATTGTTTTGTGTGTTTTGCAATGGCACTATTGCCACTTAAGTGTTCAAATTTACGTTGATGCAGACGTCTTTTGGTTTTGTCAATATATTGGGAATCAGGATCAACCTGACATTGAAAGCAATAGACAAGACGCGATTGCATGTCTGGACCTAACTTACTTTTAAGGGAGAAATATCTTTCAGTTTTGAACGAGGTCATAACAACCTTGCATTCCAAGTTAAGTTTACGAAATATTTTTACTAACTTATTACTAAATTTCTGTAATGCATAACCCACGAAGGGGATTTTGATTATTTTATTGAGAGAGAGAGAGAGAATAATGTTTATATTTCACAGAAATTGAAAATCAGTCAATTCACTTATACATTCACAATAAAATAAAAGTCATACACAAGAATAGCAGGTTTCAAAGAAAAAAAACCAATATTTAAGAAAATTACAAATGTGGCAGTTAATAATACCAGATATGACATTCACTTTACAGGGGTCGATAATATTCAATTCTATTAAGCATTTCACATGCCCATGGGAAAAATGTGTTCTTGTGTCTAGTCGTCTTGGATTTCGGAAGACAAAAGTGGTTCGTGTATGGAAGACGACGTGGCGTGCAATAGTTTAAAGGATGAACAATATCCTCACACTTCCTCAAAAATTTGATTGATTGCTCAATCCGACGACTTTCAACAGACGGCATACGATTAACAATCGCAGTCAAAGTTGCACATGATTCTATGTGCCCTTTTTTCAATGCTATTTATGCTTTTTACAGAACGATATGAAAGATTACAAAATAAAGGACCAGCATAAAGTAAAATTGATTGAACATACATAGTGTAAACTTCCGTCAACTGACGGGGGGACAAGACATTCTTTAGACACCTGATAGCATAGAGTCTTCGAGATGCTGAGAGACACACATTAGAAAAATGTTGGTCCCAAGAGAGAGAATTATGCAAAGTAACACCAAGAATGTACAACTCGTCAGTGTAATCAATATCGTCATATAACGAAACACGAGCATTATTCGAACGGAGTATCACTGTTTGTTTTGACTTGTTGCGATTGAGCACTAGGTTTAGATTCCTGAGTTGACCAACAATATTGTCAAGGAAGAATGGATTGATGGATCCCTTTGACAGGCATTCAACAAGCGTCATATCATCAGCGTATTTGATGAGTCTTACGTTGGGCGACACGATGGAGATGGATCCTAGAAAAGCTGCACAGAGAAAAGGACCGAGGAGTGATCCCTGAGGAACTCCAGAAACAACTTCCATTGAAGAACCGAGACATCCGTTGTACCTCACCATTTGTTGCCTATTGCATAAATAGGATTTTAACCATAGTAGCATTCCTAGATTGAGACCTCCACTCTGCAGGGCATTAATTAGTCGATTGTGTTGGATTTTATCAAATGCCTTGCTTAGGTCAATACACGTAACTCGCACAGATTCCGTATTGTCGTCTTCAAGGTATTCGGCAATTGAGCTGTGGATGTCAATCAGCGCACTAGTGGTGGAACCGAGTGGTCGATAGGCGTGTTGATGAGGCCCATATAACTTAACGAATTCATTCTTGAATCGCGATAGCATCAGCTTCTCAAAAATCTTTGAGATGGAGGGCAAAATGGAGATTGGACGGAATTCATCGGTGTTTGCATTCTTTACTTTAGGCACCGGAACAACATGAGCAGTCTTCCATACTGTAGGAAAAATTTTGTGGTCAATGGAGAATTGAAATATATGACATAGCGGTTCACAAATCACATGGGCACTTTCTCTTAATAAACGATTCGGTATACCGTCGCACCCGAAAGATTTCCCAACTTTCAATCTCGTCAATTGTTCGAAAACTTCATCTGGCGTTACTATCACATCGAGCGTTTGGTTGCTGTCTATTTGTTGAAGCTGGAGGGGAACATCGTCGTCATGATTGAAAAACGTGTTGAAAGAGTCAGTCAATTTCGTTAAGAATTCAGACGTATCGGAGTTCCTGCTTCTGGTTTTCCTCTTGTTCTTTTGATTGCCAGTGATTTCTTTCACAATAGTCCAAACATTATTACCTTCCTTGATAATTTTATTGCTCCATATCTTCTTCGCTTTGACGATCTCTTGCTTAACTTTGATTTTCAAGTGCTCGAATACAGGCCAATTATTTTCGCGATAAGCGCGCCATCGATCTTCAATAAGCAATTTCAACATAGGCGTCAACCAAGGCTTGTCACTCTCACGCAGCAAAACATATCTAACTGGGATGAAAGCCATAGCCTCTTGGAATAGCTCATAGAACACTCCACATTTTGAATCGATATCATCTTCAATGAGGACAGCAGAAAAATCAGATCTTTGAAGGCGTAGTAAGAAATGAGACATATTTGACTGTCTGTAATCGAAAACCTTACAAAGCACAGCAGAATCAAGATCTTTACAGTAATTGGGGCGCAAAAGGACACTTTTATGATCGGAAGATTTTAATGGAGGGCCAATCTCGGCGTCCTCCCCATAGAAATCACACAGGTTTTCAGATATCCATAATTGGTCCAAAAAGGAAGTATTCCGACTAGGTAAGGTGACCTTATTAACGCAAGCCAACTGGAAATGCACAAAGGAAGTGTCAAAATCGTTGAAATCACCACAGATCGCAAACTTCAGGTCAGTGAACTTATTATTAAAGAAATCAATGTGAGAAATTATGTAGTCTCGAATTATTCGATGTTGTAACGAGCATAAACCAGGTGGAATATACACTAGCAGCACAATCATGCCAAGAGTGTTCAAATTTAGAGTAATACATTCCATGCACTCAGGAGAACCAAAGACTGATGACACAGTTTCGGCGTTGTAGCTACTGTGTACCCAAATACACACACCTCCTCCAGAACGCTCACGACGATCCACTCTATGAAGATCATAATTATTTATATGCATTAGTTCATCGTCAATTCCATCATGGAGCCATGATTCAGTAACACATATCAAGCTTGGTTTCTTGACTGACGCCAAAATCGTCAATTCGTCCAACTTCTTGACTATTGATCGGGCATTCAAAAGTAAAACTGAGGGATAACAAATACCAGAAAATCTTGATGTTAAAAACCGGTTTGAAAACCCACTTGGTTCGATATCTGCTCTCTCATAACAATCCTTCCTTGCTTGATGATAACATCTCCTTTGTCTTGCCTATCCTTCAATTCTTTTCGTAGCAGTCTATGTTGTTGCTGCTGTAAAGGGGTGAAATCATGATTTATGAAGACCGATCGGAAGTTGGGATTGTTCTTCAGAGACCTCGAATTTCGTAGAATGCTGATCTTGGTGGAAATGTCTTTGACCTTGATTCGCATCAGTCGAGGTTTACTGGACTGCTTTCTCCCAATCCTTTCTGCAACATCCATCAATTCTCCCCTAACACCGATAAATCGAAGAATTGTGTGAACTTCCTGCTCATCGTAAGCCTTTCTCTCAACAACAGATCCAGAGTCTTTTTCGGGTACGCCACTAATTATCAGGTTAGGTTCCCGAACTCGTCGCTGATGAATCTCTCGCAACATATCTTCCATTTGAAATTTCGCATTTGTCTCTAGCTCAAAGACCTGAAGCTGAAGCTTCGCATGAGCTGTTTGGAGGTTTAGATGACTTTCTTTTAACTCATTGAACGAGCAAAGAAGAGGATTAAGAATATCATTCAGCTTCTCTTCCAGTCTACCCACAATGCTGTCTGTATCAAGCTTTTCTTTTCTGATTTGGAGAAGGGCATTTATCAATTCTTGCTTGTTAATAGAGTTTTTCCGTCTCTGTAATTCTTCATCGGAAAGCAAAGCTATGTTTGGCTGAGACATTGTCACCGCAGTCAAAAATCGCAAAACTGTTCACTAAGTATCGAACCTGGAACTTCCAACAGAAAGTCAGCAGCGTTATCCACACGGCCACCGTAGATGTAGAGCCGAACTGTCAACAACACCTTGATAATCCGGTTAAACAGAAAACCAGTGCACAGCAGGCACGAAGCGAGATGAGATTCAGCCGCGGATACAACAAATTGCAAGACTGAACAATACTCAGTCAATTGTGTCTTCGGACGACGAAAAGATCCCAAATCAGCAGGAACCACTCAATGGATAAAGAAACTGACCAGCCACAAGGAACACTCAAATCACGAGGATGCCGACGATATAAATTTAAAGACGGAGCGACGAATATAACACCATATATTCCAATGAAATCGACACAGAAGCAAGAGACGAGACAGAGCGTTCACCAAGCACGACCAGCGCACAAGCGATGGCAACTGTATTGAAGTCATTATCAATTGTTACGCGTGAAGAATTGTTTAATTTACGACCTATAAATTTGTTAATTGTTGATTGAATTAATTGCAATGGATAGCCATTTCTACTTAAGATATTGGTAATTTTACTACATTCATTATGGAATAGATTCCAATTGGTGGATACATTGTAAGCACGATGAAGCATGCCTAATACTAGTGTGATTTTCCAATTGCGAGGACATAAAGCATTGAAATTCAGTAAAAGACCTGTAAAGGTAGGTTTACGATAAATCTCAGTAAGTACATTGTCCTCATCAATTTTCAGAAGGACATCCAGAAAAGGTAATTCTTTATTACCCACTTCTGATGTAAAGTGCAGGTTACTGTGTTGAATATTTAGAAAATTATGGAATGCAAGGTTGTTATGACCTCGTTCAAAACTGAAAGATATTTCTCCCTTAAAAGTAAGTTAGGTCCAGACATGCAATCGCGTCTTGTCTATTGCTTTCAATGTCAGGTTGATCCTGATTCCCAATTTATTGACAAAACCAAAAGACGTCTGCATCAACGTAAATTTGAACACTTAAGTGGCAATAGTGCCATTGCAAAACACACAAAACAATGTAACCATTGTTTTTGTAACTACAATGATTGCTTTAAAATCATTTACCGTGGAAACTCGGACTTTGAGATTAGTATTGTTGAATCTATAAAAATTTTTAGTAGCAACCCATTGCTTAACCGAACATTAGGTTAAAATGGTAGCTCTTATTTCTTAAAGATATTTAACTAACATTACCTATTGCTTAATTGTTTATACGTAGTATTTAAATAACCTTTTCTTCGTTGCAGATTGTAACCACGTGACTTATTGAAAAATGTAGATAATAATGCAATCTAGATTATGCAGAATTGAAAATAGGATGGAAAATATTTATAAAGTATTTTTGTTTGTTATTTCAAAATTACTATCAAAAATCTTATAAAAGGGAAATGTATAAAAACGGGATTTACCACAACATTCAATGTGCTCACTTAGTCGTATTTGTCTGTACATCGGACGACCTATTTGTTGCTTGTGTACAGTACCTCTTGCACAGATCGCATTTCCCGTTTCCCCGATGTAATATTCACCACAACCACAACAACTAATATTTCTTGCTTCATATGAGATATTGCATTTCACTTTAAAATGTTTTCCTTTGGAATCAAATGAATCACCAGATCACAGGTTTTGCATTTCAAATTGCTACACTTTTGTACACAGAATTGTTCATTAGACTCAAATTTAGAACTGATTTTTGATTTTATATTTTTAGGTTGACGTTTACTTACAATGAATTGTTCTTGTTCGAAAATACTTTTAGTTTGAGGATCATCAGAAAGTAAAGAATTTTTATGATTAATAGTTGGAATAACACTTACATTGTTTAGATTTTGAGGAGCAATAAAATTCAATTCATCGCTATTATTCTTACTTTTATTTTGTTGCTCTAGCAAAAAAGCACGAATCATAGATAAAGATCTTTTTGTGCCATCTTCAATATTCCTTATTTATTTAAGGGTTTATCACGTAAAATATCATCATTTACGATGGTGCAGATTCGTCTGTCCAAATTATATGGATGAACACGCTCGATATGACATGCATGACAATCAGGGGTCATCAAAAATTGATTGCAATGAAATTGCTCAGTCCAATCAATTAATTATAATTGATATTTTTACCAATCAATTAATTTTAATTGAAAGTTTGACCAATCTATTAATTGGCATTGGACTCCTGGGCAATCAATTAATTGGTAATTGGAATTACAGACAATCAATTAATTGAAATTGAATTTATCAATTAACTGATCGATAATTATTATAATTAGTCAATGGAAAAACATGTAGACCTATATTTTTATAAAATAGAATTAGCCTAGAATAATTGTATTCATATTGGAACTCGATTCAATCAGTTAAAATGCCGGTATTAATATTGTATGATCATTGTGCATCCCCATAGTTTTGCTGTTCACTGATTTTACTGATTCAGATTTCAATAATTATCATCGTTTTATGAACTCTCAGCTTAATACTAGGCTACTTTATCAACATAGTTTCAAATACCATGGATAAGGGCAATCATGCTGAAGAATATACAGCAGATCAGAGAGTTGAGAGGTGTCAGATTGAGTCAGAAGAATGAATTTTGTATAGTGGATGCGCAGGAAGAAGCGAAAATCTTAAGTGCATTGTAATGCTATATATTGCAATGGAGTGAAACTTGATAAAATAATTGAACCAATTAATTGATTATGAATCAATCAATCAATTGATATTGGGACATACAGCAATCAATTAATTGATATTTTGAATTGAAAACAATAAATTAATTGGTAAATGAAATTCAGCGCAATCAATTAATTGACATCAATTAATTGAGGTTCAATTAATTTTTGATGACCCCTGATGACAATATTCTAAACGCAGGTATCGTCGAGTGTCTGCAGATTTACAATACATATCAGTAATATCGCGGTTTTCTCTTCAAATGATTAAAATAGCCAGAAATTCAATTTTACAAATCACTGACTTCCATAGTAAATGAAATATTTGGGTCTAAATTATTCAATACGTCTTTGAATTTGTCCAACCGATCAATGTTATTATCCCACATTACGAAGCAGTCACCAAGATATCTTCGCCATTTTTTGATAATGAAATTTACAGTCTCTTCACCCCACGTAAGTATTATGGTTTCTTTGAATTTTGCTTCTAAACATCCCAGGGTTAATTTTGCGTAACTGGGAGCTACCTTTGTCCCAATATCAGTACCTCTTATCTGTTTATACATATTGTTCGCGAATGAAAAAGTATTGCAGGTTGAAATCAGCTTCAAACCTTTGATTATAAAATCTTGATTAATATGCGTCTCTCATCTAATGTTGAATAACGTTGTAGCTAGCATTGAATAAGTTGTAAGCCGAGATTATGAGGAATGTTAGTATAGAGACATATGACATCGAATGTAGCAAATTTGGCGTCTGAAGGAATGTTTTCAGGAAGAAAATTAAGGAGCTCAAAATCATCACTCATATTACTTTCCACCATTTTAGAAAAAAGTTTAAAAATTATATCCAAAATATTGTTTAATCTTTGAGCAGGACATTTTGGACCTCCGACAATAGGTCTGAATTTTAAGCATCTGGATTTTGGCAGAACACTTAAGATGAATTTTGTTTGTTAACAGATGCTTTTATTATATTAGAGTTGTGTATTTTTGATAGAAATTGCTTGTTCAATGGCATTCAAAATTTACCAAATAATCCTTTTTAGTCAAATTTATAGCTATAGTGGGCTTGAGATTGATTTTCTTATGCATTTCATAATTTTAGTGTCCTCTTTTTCTGAAATATATTCATAAAGTGAACTATCATTAAGCATATCAAGAATGTACATTTCGTGAAAAGTTTCGTCCATAATTACCACAGGTTCACCTTAATCAGCTACTTTAATGAAAATAGTTTTATCAACTGTAAAGTATACACAGCGCTTTGTTCATCATTTTTGAATTCGACTTGCTTTTTTCGGAATGTCTGATAAATCGAAGCTTTCAAGAGTATCGCATATGTTGTTCAAGAACTTATTCTAAATACTGAACATAGGCCGACATGTAGATTTATTTCTTGCCATACTAAAATCCTCCAATTCATTCTGATTTTCTACGTTGTGAAAATATTCATTAAGTTTCAAACTTACACGTATGACTCTTATGTTCATGAGGATAGGTTTAATACTTTCAAATCTTTTTGCTATGCATCTATAGAATACAATACAATATAATAGAATAATGTATATATTTTATCAAATAGAAATCAGAATTTACAGGGTATAGAGTTTACAAGTCATGATGAAACGTACTGTTTTGACTTACTTCATCATTTGTGTCTATTAGTGATGATTTTCGCCAGTGGCCGATTAGTTATAAATAATTAAAATGGACAGGGCCAATAAAAGATGTTATTGCAGATGATATTTATATTGACTATTTATAAAATCAGATGGAAAAGTTTTTCCATCTCATTTGATGAAGAGTCAATTGAAACATCAGTATAATCAGAAATAATATAGATATATCAGAATATAATATAGAATATAATATAGAAATATCAGAATAACATCTTTTGATTGTCCCTGTTTGTTTCAATTATTTATATATATTAATTTACAAATAAAATAGCAAAATATATCAAAGCATAATGTTAATTGATATGACAAAAAGGAAAAAATCAGAGATCATCGGATATCCACCAATTAGCTTCTGGCAACTGTATTCTCAAGGCTCCTTGATATAAAATTTATTATATATTTTATTTATCAATATCATTTATACGAGTATAATATTAAATAATATATTTATTATTATATTATATATGTTTATAATATATATAATTTATACATTATAAATTAATATGTCATTGGAATATATATTATTAAATCATTTTGATGCTAATTTCATGTTAAAGTTATCTCAGTGTAAATGATTTTATATGGTATTGTTTGTATGTACACTCATTTGATAGCCTTGAGAAGCCGGGTGACTCGGTGAAATCAATTGGCTGATAAAGAAATTTAATTTGAGGTTCTCTTCTTGTTTTCATTTATTTTACAAATACATGCGGTATTATATTCTTCACTTGCTTAGAAATTTTGTCACTCTGGTACTCCGTGTGATCTCATCAGGCATCTTCTCGTCTTGCGAACATAGTCTTCGTGGTTGAATGAACCTTTGTCCGGTCGAATGATGACCAGACCATTGTCACGTTTGAGATCATTAAGAGCGCGAATATGATGAGGTTGGAGTCCAGTACGTTCGGGTGGAGAGTATTTTTTATTTTCAATTTCTTTCCATTGGGTTTAGGTACATTGTTCCGATAGGCAAAAGGCGAACGCAATGTTTGTGCCGTAACTGATTTTTGCAAACATGCAGACTGTCAGTAGACATAATTTATTCATTTGCATAGAAAAATCACTTTGCAGAAATCAGTGCAATTGCGAAACATGACATCTAAAATTGATAATTAAAACTTTGCCCGCTGGAACCCAATCAGCGTTGACTGCACCGAAAATGTATTTACCCTTTTGCACGCCGATGAATATTGGTATTTTGCATGCTTTTTTGCATTTTTACATATATTGGTAAGTTATCCCCTCGCAGTAGCAATATGCCCTACATACCAGTCAAGTTTTGTTATTATTTCCATCTCCTAATTAAGCAGTTGTCATATAAAAAATCAGTTATTCCGAAATCTGTAACATGTAAGTTCTCATGATATTTACAAAAATCAGATTCTGCGTGAAAGCTTTTGTTACAATCTCAAGAAATACTAATTCGGAGCAATTAGCAACCCCTATGATGGCTCCTAGAAGACTCAGTTCTCACTTGCAAATTGATTACTGAAATGAAATGTTTGGCCTCTTTTTATTAATCGTTCCATTAGCAATGTGATGGCCTGTAAAAATTTTCGACAATGGAAGGAAACTGAATTCATAGTAAAGTGAATGCCGCAACTCCAAGTTTGAAGATGCTGCGCAATTTCAGAACGGATGTGATCTTTTATAAATCGCCTATCCGATCACCGAATTTGAAATACATGCATCTGGTTATATTGCTGCACTCTATCAAGATGCCAAATTATTAGATCAAAGAGCTCCAACAAGTTGGATAAAATTTCCTTTTACCGTCGCCGCCAAAGATCGAAGCACAT
This sequence comes from Prostheceraeus crozeri, assembly GCA_907163375.1. Lineage (NCBI taxonomy): Eukaryota > Metazoa > Platyhelminthes > Polycladida > Euryleptidae > Prostheceraeus > Prostheceraeus crozeri. The sequence goes on along the minus strand of CAJQUW010000230.1, from coordinate 2,169 downwards.
GAGACTTGAGAATTGAATTCATCTCAAATGACATATAGTCTGCATAAGAGGCAAAAATCAGATTGCATTAAGAATCAGAGTTAAAATCAAGGTTGACAGAGGGTGAACCACTGTTCGACAGATGCTATCTGTATCACAGGATGCCCGATAGTCTGTGAACAACACAGATGACACCCGTCAAACAGTGGTTTTCTGTCCGTCAACCTTTGTCATGCAAAGAACCACGAACTCAATCAGTGAAGAGATTAAAGCTGTCAGTCACAGTCTAGTATTCCTCCCAGAAGTAGTAGGCCTAGCTTCAAGAAGACCATCAAGATAAAAAAGTTTTGGTTGGTCACGTTTTCCATCAATCGCGCGTCTGTAATCAACGTAGGGATAGTATGGGATATATTTATGCTGCCTTTTGTAGCCCACATTTACGATCGCATTGCTCTTACCTCTTAACTCAAAAAACAACTCTACAACACCTACAAAAAACATATTGTTTTGTTGCAATTTTGCCAATCGAGTCTGTCACTCATGAATATGAAATATGTGCTTCAGTTCGACATGTAATTCAAAACCATTGTAGCAACTAAAAATGAGACAGCTCGTTGATGTTGCTCACTCAAAATGTGAAGGAATGCCGTGAATGTATTTAGTGCAGGTTTCAGCATTGAATTGTGAAAAATAATTCGTCAATTGATTTTATATTCAATATTCTAGACATTTGGTGTGTGCAACGATTAAGAAGGCAGATATTTTACAGTTGTAAGTGTATGTATGCATATTTACTACATCGACTTTTTAATTTCATATTCGTCTTTCCGTCACTTTTCACTTGAATGTTATATCAACTGTGATGAATATTATACGATTTTATCACAACAAAATCGTTTATTTGATATCTAGAACGTTTTTCTTAATTATTTCATTTATTGTGTCTTTGCTACTATTTGAAAACTGGTATTTCATCATCATCTTATGTAATTTGTGGTTCAGAAAATAGTGATGCTGTCTGTGTAGTGCATTTTGACCGATGAACTTTTTAAAGTGCATTCTTGCTAATACAGTAATTTCGCTTCACAGTTTCTTTACGTAACACATCAGAAAAGTCGTTCCTCGAAACTAATTATCTTCATTATGCGTCTTCTTTCTGATCTTCTGTCACTGAATTATGTGAATATAGTCAAAGTTCACTATATTCATAAATACTTGTGGAATAGACAAGTAGTGGAATTATTATCAAATTTGTCTGCTACATTGGCCTTTCAACTATATCACTATATTACTTATTAATCACCAGAAACAGCACATCTTTCAGACGGTTTTATTGACTTTAGATTAAAAAATTCACTGCATGCTGACATTTTCTTTTGAGTTGACTCTTTTTCTACTCTTTGCTTGTCACAATTAGTTTTCTTGACAAAATGGGCACGGATTCTGCATGTTTAAGAAATAGACAACAAAAAAGTCTAGCTATATTGCAGCTGAAGACGTGGAGGAAAGATAATGACAGGTTCAGGATAAGCTTAAAGTGACCGCAACGAAATTGTAGACATCATGCGCCTACGGTGTTCCAGACGAACAGTAAAATAAGAATTTCAAAAGAATGAGAGATGAATAGAGGAAGAGACAAATAGATTGTCAAGTCTCACACATGATTCATGACAGTCTCCGATCTTGACTGCTACTTACTCAAATATTTTAATCATTTCAACCTCCGTGTGTTCTCAGAAAAATTCTCACTTTTGTTATGGTATAAGAGGTGGTTTGGTGACTAACCGAAAAGCGCTTTAGCGAATAATATGGTTTTCGATCCATTGAACGAATTGGGTGTCCTCAAATCAAACTTTTATTGTGCCATTGAGTAGTCCGAACCCCGGTTTTCGTGATGGTTCGGTAGATCGGCCGAATCTGGTCCGAGGTTCGGCCGAACTACCGAACCTTTTTATATTACTGAAATTTTTCGGGTTTATTCTATCCATGAATTTAATTTACAATCTCGATTTATTATATTCCATCACTTATAGGCTTGAGTTAATTTTACTCGCAGAGTATTAGGTTCGGAATTTTGTTTGAAATTTCGGTTTGTAGTTTTCTACTCAATCATCTACAGCGTTGGCCTGCGTTAGAGTGAAGCTTAGAGGCAAGAAAATAAACGTTGAAACTGCATTAATGTGGCTTGGA
>CAJQUW010000229.1:172500-187350 GCA_907163375.1 Prostheceraeus crozeri | reverse complement strand
CCCCCCCCCCTTGGACAGCTTGTGCTTCGATTTTGGCTTCCAGTGGACGGATTTTGTCGTGCGATAGCTCGTTTGAAAGCTAAGAGTGAGACAAATTCAGTGAAAGAATCGGCTTGTTCCTATCTGTCTTCGTTCAAAAGTTAGAGCGGTTACAAGATTTTAGGTTGGAGCTCGCTTACCTGAAAAAATCCTAAGTGTCAGAGTGACTTTGTATGGGTAAAATTTTGAAAATTTTCCAAAGTGTGGAATTTCGACCTGGGACCGTCACCAAAACATTTTTCATCAAATTCTGAAATTTCACTGACCTCCCCCCCCCCTCTGGCCAGCTTGCTTCGATTTTGGCTTCCAGTGGACGGATTTTGTCGTGCGATAGCTCGTTTGAAAGCTAAGAGTGAGACAAATTCAGTGAAAGAATCGGCTTGTTCCTATCTGTCTTCGTTTAGATGTGAGACGCCATTTAAGATTTTGGGACATTGGTGAAAAACGACAGAGTTAGAATTTGGGACGTTTTGGGCTCTAGCTTCAAAACGAAGCATCGGATTGGAAAACGGAGGCCAGATTTGGAATCAGCTTGATGTTATTGTCCAATGAGGATCATCATCCAATGAGAATCAAGCATTTCTTTATAAATAGCGAGCCTTCCACAGTGAGAATCATTCCATCGTTGAATCACACGAGTGACGGACGCACATTTCTCTCTCTAGTTTCCTGTTCTACTTACAACTAATTTAAATTATTTTTAAAAACAAAATTCTAATTATTGAAATTCTAAAAAAAAAATCTAATTAAAAATTTCAAAAAATACCTAATAAAAAAAATTTTTCCCCTGGAAGTCTGCTCTAATTTTTTTTTTTTTTTATTTAATTTTTTTTTTTTTTTTTTTTTTATTATTTTTATTTTATTTTATAATTTTATTTTTTTTTTTTTTTTTTTTTTTTTTTTTTTTTTTTTTTTTTTTTTTATTTTTTTTATTTTTTTTATTTTTTATTATTTTTTTTTTTTATTTTTTTTATTTTTTTTTTTTTTTTTTTTTTTTTTTTTTTTTTTTTTTTATTTTATTTATTTATTTTTTATTTTTTATTTATTTTTTATATTTTTTTTTTTTTTTTTTTTTTTTTTTTTTATTTTTTTTATTTTTTCTTTTTTATTTTTTTTTTTTTTTTATTTATTTTTTTATTTTTTTTTTTTTTTTTTTTTTTTTTTTTTTTTTATATTTTTTTTTTTTTTATTTTTTTTATTTTTTTTTATTTTTTTTTTTTTTTTTATTTCTTTATTTTTTTTATTTTTTTTTTTTTTTTTTTTTTTTTTTTTTTATTTTTTATTTTTTTTTTTTTTTTTTTATTTTTTTTTTTATTTTTTTATTTTTTTTTTTTTTTTTTTTTTTTTTTTTTTTTTTTTTTTATTTTTTATTTTATTTTTTTTTTTTTATTTTTTTTTTTTTTTTTTTATTTTTTTTTTTTTTATTTATTTTTTTTTATTTTATTTTATTTTTTTTTTATTTTTATTTTTTTTTATTTTATTTTATTTTTTTTTTATTTTTTTTTATATTTTTTTATTTTATTATAAATTAATATTAATAATTATAAATAAAATTTTATAATTATAAATATTAATTTATTAAAATTAATATTATAATTAAAATATAAATATAAAAATAATTAATATTATAAAATAAATATAAAATAATAAAATAATAAAAAATATTATTAATTATAAATATTTAAAATATAATTATAAATAAATAAAAAAATTATTTTATTTTAAAAAAAAATAATAATTAATAAATTAAAAAATAAAATTAATACTTAATACAAAAAAATAAAATAATTTAAAAAAAAACAATTATAAAAAAAAAAAATAATCAAAATATAATATTTAAAAAATAAAAAAATTATTTATTTATACTCATCCTACTCGCTACTATTAAAAAACATAAAATATAATAAAAAAATTCATATAAAATTAAATAAAACTAACAATTTTAAAAAAAAAATAAAAATAAATAAAAAATTAAAAATTATACACAAAACAATAAAAAACAATCTCTTAAAAAAAAATATAAAAAAAAAAAAAAAACTTTAATATTAAAAAAAAAAAATTACAATAAAAAAAAAAAAATAAAAAACTCAATAAAAAAGATTTTATAAAAAAATTATATATATATAATAAAAAAAAAAATAAAAAAAAAAAAAAAAAAAAAAAAAAATTAAAAAAAAAAACCCAAAACCCGCCCGTATCATCACACTTGAACGTAAACTTAATACAATCTTTTTTCATTTTCAGGCATCTACTCCATCTGCTGCACTAGTAGGACAAAATGGCGGTCAAACGTTACAAGGTTCGCTACGGTCAGATCATCTACAACTGAGGCCAGTGGAAGAAACATCCAAGGTACATAATCCTACACCGCTACAGCGTAAATTTAAACAAGCCTTGCGTTATGATGATCATAGCGTAGTACTCCAAACGGGAATGCTCCCTTCCACGGATGTCAAGATAATGCACAATCAGTATGGGGACTACATACTGATCCCCGTGAGTCCGTACATTCGCCACCAACTTGATATTATTGAGGAGTACGTGACATTAAATATGGACATTCCTACTCCTCTTGCTCAAGAGTGGAAGGCGAGAGATGACAAGGATACTCCCTATAGAAAGATTTGGGATGGTAATCACATTTGCCTACCGGTATCACATTGGTGTACTTACTATAAGAAGGATGGAGATCATTCAATACCCATCAGATGTGATGAGCTCGGAGAAGGTACTTGGGATATCCTTTTCAAAGTGAATGGGCTATATTATGGTCGACACAAGGATAATAAAATAGCCTCTCTCTCCATGCATATGGAATCCATCCTATATATTCCGAAACCACCCAACGTGGACGACATAATTGATCAAATCCTTAACAGCAGTGGTACGAAGCGCAAGTCGGAGAAGAATGCTACATCAAAACGCAAATCAAAGAAGGAGAATTGCTAGTCCTTTCCTAACTCTACCCTATGACAATTCGCTTATGTGCTTTGAGTGTCGTAGACGTGGTCTTATTAGATACATTTTACTTCTTCGTTGCCATCATATCATTTGTGTATTTTGTCGTGAAAAGCATCGATGTAATTCTTCATTTTGTAATATGTTATAGAACGTTTCCTTAGATGTGTAAATTTCCGTTTTAGGCTTCTATCATCATTTTTATGGATTGTGAGGGTGAACCTGTACAGGAGCTCAGTGCTATTGCTATGAACAATTGGACATATCAGATTGTTAGTGTCTATCATCAACATGCCAACTGCGATCCCAATGTTGATCAATGGGCGAGAAAACACATTCATGGACTTAATCTGAAATATTTGCAAGACTATGGCTTTTCTTGTGAGAGTGCTCTTCTTATTGACTTTAAACGATGGTTAGCTGCTTTCAATGTTATACGCATCTTTTGTAATAATCCTGGTAAGGAGAGGAAAGTATTTCCCAATCTAATCATTGATGATATTTTGCTCCCGCCTTGGGATAGTAGAGTGAATCAACATTATCATGAAGTCACGAAACGTTTTAAGGATTTGTGTGTTCCTATTTTGTCTGTTCGTTGTAGTAGCTACGTTCATAACCAATGCTTCTTTCCTCCTTACCTCAACACTGCCAAAGTCCTGTATGGTTATCATTGCTCGCTGTATGATAGTTATCAGCTGTATCTATTTTATCTCTTTCAAACCATTGATTTATAATGCATGCTTGTTACCGTTATTCAATAAATGTTACTATGAGAAGAGTTGTTGTTTTCATGCAATGGATGGGTTAGATAAAGGGCGATCATGTCTTTCTCAAACGACTGCGGAACATTACGTTTTCATAGGCAAAGTTTAAAAGGAGCTGTTCAAGATTATGTGATAAAATTTCATAAAGATGAGACCGACATCGAAGCAGTGGTCGATGATGCTAGCACTCTATTTCTAGAGTTAATGAATACATTCTCTGATAGCATTATCATGGCGCGATTAGTTGCGAAAATTAAGTTTAGTCATTTTGGAAAGGAAGAGGTGGAAAGTCGCTCTTTCCATTTTGCTTCTTATTCAATGGAAGTGGTAGATCACCCCGAAGAATTTTTTAAAAGACATATGATAAAAATTGCTGAACGTCTTAACGCATTTAACCATCATGGTAGCAGTCTAGTGATTGAAGCGATTTCAGATATTCACATTCAACTTTCCATAAAGAAAAATTGAAAATGCAGTGGTACTTGATTGTAGCACAACTGGTTTTCGAGCTATGTCTGCTCACTCTCGAAGTATATTCCTTCTGTACATGCGTCTATTATTTAGAAAAGGCTAGCAAATTCATATCTTCAAAAAGACTTGCTATAGACATCAGTAACGGTGAAACTATGTGTTGCGATGTATGTAAGCGAAAGGATGGAAATGAAAAGCGCATCTTCAAGAGATGTAAGCATGCTTTTTGTCAACGCTGTTTCATACGTAATTGCATTCAACTTTGCCAATGTAACCACTGTGACATTGCTCATTTCGAGTGTCACTTATGTCGCAATAGTTAGTACCTATGCAAATGTGGTAAAGATAGGTTTTAGCAAAGACTAACACGGAAAATGGCGAAACGTAAAATGACGAAACGTAAAAGTCAAAAGTTTTCTTCAGCCATTCAAGCTCTCCGACGAATGAAAGCAAATCAGCGATACAATGCTATACGACATGCTAACGATAAATTCATTTGTGAAATTATTTCTCATGTGAGGAAGTTGAGGACGAAGAAATTAGCGCCAAAACAACGAAAGTTACTTAAGCGATATGCTACGAAATTGCGTTTCATCTCCAATCCTAAAGTCGCCCTTCAAAGAAAGAGGAAAACTCTAACACAAAAGGGCGGTTTCCTTTCAGCAATACTTCCAATGATAGCTCCTGCCGTGGGCAACCTATTGGGAAATATCTTTGGCTCTAAGCGTTAATTATGCAAATGTTGAGTCTCAAAGTAATAAAATGGATTTCAGACTTCAATGTGATAAAGTTCTGACTGTATCAGGTCCATCTCATGCAGGTAAAACTGTTTTCACGCTGAATTTATTGGATAAAAGAAGGGAGTTGTTTAAGGAACCTATCAATCGAGTGATTTGGTGTTATGGTATTTATCAACCGTCGCTGTTTCAGGAATTGCAAAGTCGCAACTTTATTCGACATGAAGGAATTATTCCAGTGGATAAACTTCAGTCTAATGATGTTGTTGTATTGGATGATTTATTAAAAGAAAGTAAGAATTCAAAAGATGTTACAGATATGTTCACTCGCGCAGCACACCATAAAAGGTGTTTTATCATCTATATTACACAAAATTTGTTTCCTGATGGAAAAGAAGCTCGTACACGAAACCTGAATACACACTATTATGCTATTTTCAAGAATCCGCGAGATAAAAGTCAATTTGAAATTTTAGCGCGACAAGTTGCACCCAGAGGATCAAAAGCCTTAATTGAAATTTTTCAAGCAGCTACTGAAAAACCATACGGTTACTTATTCATTGACTTTACGCAAGAGTGTCCGGAAGAATTTAGATTTCGAAGTGATATTTTGAAAACTCCCATGATTATCTACAAACTATGAGTTCTTATTCTCGCATGATTGTTATTCCTCAGGATGAATATGTACAATTGACTGCCATGCAGCAAGTAAAGCAACCTCTTGCAAATCAAATGTATAGGAAAGAAATAGATTATCAGCAAAATGTTCACATCAAAGATCCACATCGTGCTGTATTATTACAATCGGAAACTGTTGAGCAATTGAAAAACTTGAAGAATAAGATGCGTGACTCTGTATCGACTGCTACACCTTTAGCATCTCGCGCACATGCCATATCTCTTTTCAACAGTATTGAACCCCATCTCAATGTAAATGATAGAGGAGAAATCATTACAGATGAAATTAAAGTGATTGATGCTTCACGTTATGAAGACTTGATTCAGTATGCGACACGTAGAAAGCGCCGTCAGGGCTATGTTCCACCTGGTTGGTCATACTTTCTTAAACTATTGAAAAAGCATAATGTGCCAAAATTTGCTTTAAATAATGAGACATTGAAAGAACTTGATTCAACAGTGGCTACTACTCCAATGCTTCAGGCGATGAAAATGCCAACAAATTGGTTTAAGACGTCACCTGCTACATCCCCTCCCACACTCACTAAGCAAACAAGAGGAAGAACTCGACGTAGATCTACATCGCCACTAAAACTGGTAAAAGGAAAACGTAAAACAGCTCCTCCTAGGAAATACATGTTCTCAGACTATTAATATGAAGCAGATGTGTTGCTTGCCATGTAATGAGCCGCCAGAGGTGAATGTCGTTGTCACTTGCACTTGCTGCGCCAGCTCTCATAATGAAACCCCTAAGCAATGTGAACACGATCGCAAAACCGCTAAAGCTAAATGCTGCAGTTGTTGTAAATGTAGAAAGGCAAGAAAGAAAAAAGATGAGAAGGAGGAAAAAGAGTCAGCCGTCATCGACTGAACGTTTGAAGTCAATCTATTATGATGTAAAACATCCGGCAGGATTTGCATCTATCAAGAAATTATCAAAAGCGAGTGGTCTTCCACAATCACAAGTGAAACGATGGTTAAAGGGTCAGGCTACCTATACACTCCACAAACAAGCGAAAAAGAAGTACCGCACCCGCCATTATATTGTTCATGACATCGATGAACAGTGGCAAGCAGATTTGTGCGATGTTGCCTCCATTTCAAAACATAACTCGGGCAATAATTTTATTTTAACCGTCATTGATATTTTCTCGCGTTATGCGTGGGCTCAACCTTTAAAAACTAAAGAAGGGAAAGGAGTAGCAAAAGCATTCCAAACAATTTTTCGAGAAGGTCGCATTCCAAAAAGAATTCAGAGTGATCAAGGAAAAGAGTTTGAAAATCAGCATGTGACAAGATTATTTGAGAGGCATGACATTGAGTTGTTTAGTGTAAAGAGCGCTTATAAAGCTGCACTCGTTGAACGTTTTAATCGCACATTAAAAAATCGCTTGTGTGGCGACATTTTACTGCCAACTTGACACAAAATTGGACAAAGGTTCTACAAGATACACTCCATGCCTACAATCACTCTATCCATCGTTCTATTGGACTCAGACCAGTAGATGTAAATGCTGACAATGTAGATAAAGTGCGCGAATCATTCCAACGTAAACGCACTCATGTGAAAAGTGATGTGAAAATTGGCGATAAAGTTCGTATCTCAAAAGTGAAAAGTGTTTTTGCTAAAGGGTACCTTCCGAATTGGACAGAGGAGGTATTTACAGTATCAAGGATTAATCAAAAAGACTCTCCGACCACCTACAAGTTGAAAGATTACGATAATGAAGAAATTGAGGGTAGCTTTTACCGCGATGAGATTGAGGTAGTCACTGAAAGTGAAACATATTTGGTAGAGAAAATCATTCGATGTAAAAAACGGCAAGGTGAAGAATGGTGTCTTGTTAAATGGACTGGTTATCCTTCAAGTATGAACTCTTGGATGCGTCGTGCCGACATCTTTCATCTAAGTGATCGACAGTGATTCATGCAAAGTTGTAACTAACAATGTTTAGGGTTTGAGCTATGAATCCAACTGCCTCATTTTATTCACGACCCTCCTATGTAAGTGGCGGAGGACAAATTTACATCGGTGCTCGCCGCCAACGTGGAGGTAGCATACTTGGTGCACTGAAATCTGTTGTAGCACCTCTCATATCCAATGTCGGTAGATCTTTAAAACGAAATGTTTTAAGTAATGCCGTTGGCTTTGCTGGTGATGTTGCTAGTGATCTTTCCAGAGGTAGAAGTTTTAAGAGCAGTTTGTTGAATCGTGGGAAGGAACGCGGTTTAAAAACATTGAAGCAGACCATTGCTGGTGTTACTCAAGGAAAGAAATCACCTAAACGAATGAATAAAAGGAAGGAGGAAACATCGCGGAGCTGGTAAGGTGCGATCTTCAGTCAAAAGGCATTCACGCAAACGTCGCAGAGGCTCTAATCATTCATCAGGCGCTAAACGACGACGCTGCTATAACTTCTAATCATGGAGTGTAAAACTTCCGGTTTTTGTTTGTTCGATCAACAAGCCATACAGACAGATATTCTTAGTTCAAGTATTGTAGATTATCATCCTCGAACAGCTGAGAATGCTGGCCCCATTGAATTTGTTATTCCTGGTGGTAGTGATGACTACATAGATTTGAGTTATGCGATGCTTGATTTGAGGTTTAGAATTCAGCAAGCAGATGGAACTGCTATTGACGATGCACATAAAGTTGGACTGAACAATTTACCATTGACTACATTACTTCGTGATGTTTCTCTAACGATTGGAGAGCAGCAGGTGGAAGGTGGTCAAAGCGATTATCCCTATAAATCATATTTCAATCATGTATCACAGTTTCATCCAGCAGCACAAAAAAGTCATATGGAAGCCATGGGATGGTACAGAGATGAAGCAGGAAAATTTGATGTTGAAACAAACAGTGGCTTTGTAAAGCGATCTGCTATGATTAAAGATAGTAGAGTATGTCAGCTATATGGTCCGCTGAATTTAGACTTCTTTAGACAGTCAAAGTTTTTACTGTGTAATACCAGCATGCGACTCAAGCTGACATTGAATAAGCCTGAATTTGCGCTGAATGCATTTGCTAAAGTTGACAATTTTAGAATTCATGTGGAAGATATTGCACTTTACATTCGTCGAGTAGTACCGAATCCAAGTGTCATTAGAGGGCATGCTGAAGGCCTTAACCGCCAAAATGCCATTTCCCCGTTCAGCATACAAAGCTTCTCACCTTTACAATTCCGAAAGATCAAAAGAGTTTCATGAAAGATGGCCTCTTTCCATCGGAAGCACCGAAGCTCCTCATGGTGGCAATGGTTGAAAATGATGCATTTAATGGTAATATAAAGAAGAATCCTTTCAATTTTAAACACAATCAGTTAAGTGAAATTGCTTTACGTGTAAATGGTGTGAGTCATCCTGGTCCACCCTACAAACCAGATTTTGCTTCGGATCAATTTATGCGCAGTTATGTTGATTTTATGGATGTCTTTGGCTTTTACAATACGGATGACACCAACGGACTGACTATGAAAGAGTTTAAGAGTGGATATACTATTTATGCATTTGATTTGACTGCTGACAGCGATATTAGTGCACCCTATCGTCAAGCGAACGTGCCTCATAATATTCGTTTGGATTTGACGTTCAAAAGAACACTACCTGAGACGATCAATGTATTAATTTATGCAGTCTTCGATTCAAATATTGAAATTACAAAGTATCGTGACGTGATTCTTCAGTATAATCGTTAATGAGTTGGTTGACTGCTGACGATATTAAGACTAAAGTGCAGCGTAATGCAGACGAAGCGACGTTGAAAGCTTTCGATAATGTCTATTCACTCGATACCTTACCACCTGCAGTAAATCACTATCCCATCTTTATTGTGCTAAACACTCATTCACAGAATTTAGGCGGTGAGCATTGGAAAGCGATCTTTATTGGAGAAGACCGACGTGGTGAACTATTTGACTCTCTTGCTCAACCTCCAAATATACCAACACAGCAGTGGTTGAGAAAACATACGCGTCAATATCAGCGAAATGAACGCATACTACAACATCCACTTTCATCAACGTGTGGTGCTTTTGTACTGTACTTCATCTTAAAACGTTTACATGTATCTCGATTTGCATCTGTTATTCAAAACTTTTCATGTAATCCATCCTCTAATGAAAAAATGATTTGTAAGTTCTATCATGATTTGAAATAAAAACATCATGTTGGAAAAAATTGTTTTTTATTTTACAATCCGCTGGGTACGTACATACTCAATGAGATAGTCTAGGATCATATTTGCTTGTTCATGAGATTTTAGTCCAGTAATGATCACTTTACTATTATGAAAGATTGCCACATGCACAGGCAACCAACAACTAATGAGAGCTGCAGGAAAAAGTTCGGGTTCATAACACAAACTGTAACTGCTGGTACGAATCTTCAAAAATGATAGACTGTCACTCAATTGAGTAGAGATCACCATATTGTCCACAGTCAGATTCGACATCACACACCTCTCCCTCTTCCATATCCGACGTAGTAGTCTTTGTAGCTCTAAGCGCATTGACTGCGCCGATGAATGAGAAAGGGCGCCGAGAATCTGTACAGTCCCATTTGGGAAGAGTTGAAGATTCCGTGAATTGTTCATCTTCACCACTAACATTTGAGGACGGCCCGGGTAATACTTGCTGTTTGGAAGCTGTTGGCGTAATGTTGTGAGATCGATTTTGGTGTAGAGTCTGAAGCGACGGAGAATGTTGACGATGGTGTAGCGATGGCGCTTCATGATGAAAGAATGAGTAAATTGAGCGATGTACCTTCCTTTTATACTTTTCCCAACTACCTTGATGAAATGTGAAGTTAGTATGAAGTTGGGAATGATAGAGTTGAATTCGCCGATTGTTGACGCGCAGCCAGATGCGATTTCCAATACGTGAATGTCTTTTCATATAGAAGTATTTCAAGTCCTTCATGATATGATGTAGAGATTGAAAATGACGATAAGATAAAGCAAACTCTCTTCTCACATTTCCAGTTGAATCTTTGAAATAGACGTTTCGATCATGATCCGTTTCAATACGTTGTAGGGAATCTAATTTCCAACTCATGGTGCGTGGTAATCATATCTGATTAAGATTTGCATAGTAGGGCGATGAACTCACGACGAATAAATGTCATGATGGAGCGATGTATGTATCTTCTATACTTCTCCCAATTGTATTTGCGAAATGAGAAACAGTTTGCGGAATGAGAATGGTAGATTTGAATTTCATTTCTGTAATGTTGAAGCCAAACTTGATCACCCAAGGAGATGAATCTTAATGTTTCAAAATATTCCAAATCCCTCATGATATCATTGAGGTTGACAAATTGTCGCCATGTTAATGTAATTCCTCTTGATGTATGACCATGAGAATTTTTGAAATGTACGTTTCCATCACGATCAACTCTGATATATTGTAGAGAGTCCAAAATCCAAGTCTTCATGATGTTATGCAAAGTTGCAGATTAGCAATATAAAAATGTCGTTTTATCATATTTTGCTTAGCAATGCGGCTACAAAGAGATTTACTAGTAATCGAGCCGCACTCTTTTCTACTCCCATTGATCATGCACAACAGCTAAATTGGAATTGGGAAGTGGGTGTCACTCAACTTGTTTATAGCAACTGTGTCTATACTTTTGATCATGAGGTGATGACTATTAATATGAGGCGTACAGCTGCTTATCAATGTGAAAAGGGGTGCCGAGTATACATTCCACAGTGGCCAAAGAAAGATCTCTTATCATGTAAAAAGTTTATATATGATTTCTTGAATAAAGCGTGTAAACATATTGTCCAATTTACTCCGCACAATGATGATTATAATTATGTACATCATGTAGTTGAGAAAGATTGGATTGTTGGTTTAAGTCCAAGTTTAAGAAATGATTTAGGCTACCTCGCTAGCGCCTTAACAAGCTATGATAATTTTAACGTTAATTACCACATAAGTGGTCATAAACAGTTAATATATCGAGAGGAAGCTTATTATGTAGATCTTATTCCAAGAAATGAGAAGACGTTGGTGAAGAAGATTGTGATTAAGCCAAGAAAGACAAACATGACTCCTGAAACATTATTGAAGAAATTTAATTATCTCCTTCGAGTTGATGGTAAACAAGTGGCAACATTGACTTATATCAAATCATCTAATCATATTGCAATAAGCAAATTAAATGATGATGATCTAGTATTAGTTTGTTCAAAAGATTTTCATCAGTTCTTACGACATCGTTCTGCAGCTGTTCATGGAAAATCTGATATGCAACATTTACCATGTGAAAGGCCAAATCAATTTGATACAGAATGGGCCGTATCTTTATACAGAAAGTGTGTAGAGCCTTTTGGTGGTTTCTTACATGAAACAAGAGTGTTGATGCCTCGCATTATTACTTCGGTTAAATTGGTTGTAGATTATTTAAATGAAGTGATTAATGAGCAACATATTTCATTTTCTGAAAAAGAAGGTACTTTGTCTCTCACTATAAGTGGAAAAGGTATTGAACTAATTATGGATAAAACTCTAATGGACATTTTGGGTTTTGATCAAAATATCTTTAAAAGTGGTACTGTAACCAAAGCTAGCGCAGACATGTCGCTATCGCGTCGTATTAACTATTTTCAGATATATTCCAATATTGGTGAAGATGTACGTGTGGGAGATGTTGAAGCTCCATTGCTAGCAATGATACCATACCAGCCAAAAAGCTGCAGTATTTTATCTGAGCATACTTTCAAGAAAGTGCATTATACAAAGCTGAAATCAAACTACATCCCACAAATTGATATTGCCATTTATGATGATGCTGGTGCGTTGATTCCTTTTCATAAAGATGCTGTGACAAGTATCACACTCCATTTCCGAATGAAGAGTTAATGCAAACGTATGCTAATATATTTTTCCAATGTGAATAATATGGAAAGTGAAAATAAGGACTCGTTTCTAATCTACTTGCCCAGTAATGCTTCTATGAATAAATTTCCCAAAAATAAACCATCAGACTATCGAGTAGAATTAAATCGGCCACTGCATTTAGAAGGTGAATGGGAGGTTGGCGTTTCTAGTATTTGCTATGATAGCAATATTCAGAATGTGAATGATTTGGAAGAAATGATATTGACTCCTCGCACCCATGATGGAATAACGATGAATAATGCATTTCAGTTTCCATACAATTTAACATCAGATGGAAAGTGGAACTATGAATGGATTCAGATAAAATCAGATTCTTATGAGCCATTTGGGAATGAGAAAATTATTAAGGCATTCAACAGTGGTAATACTTCCATCATGAAGAATAAAAATCAGAAAGCTTATGAGTTTACTATCTATCATTGGAGTGGGAGACAGTTCCTCCGCTTTCATTCTTTTACTAAGGTCTTACGCTGAGGTTGGATAGTGAATTCTATCCGCATCTCGGTTTTGGTCATGGACTACATCTAACGTCAATTGCTACTGCAAATGTTAAAAAAGTTTATTCAAATCGAATCAACAATTTTCATTATAGATTTAAAATATTTGATGAAGATGTTGTAGAATGCGAAGAACGCATCATTTTGAAAAAGCGTGGTGTTCAACCTTTATCACTTATTGAGTTAGTAAAACGATGGAATGAGACTGTGGGTAAGAAGTATGGAGAGAAAATTATGGCGGACAAAAATAAGTTGGTTATTCAGAAATATAATGACAAACTTACAGTTTATTTCTCTCCAACCTTGCGTCATTTTGTAAGACATTATACACCTATTATTGGAAGCGGTGTGGTGTATGCTTCTCATGAATATCACACTAAAGCTGATTCAGTTAATGATGAATGGTGGGTGGACATCTATGGCGATCGCATCAAGAAAATTTACCAGTCTTATGAAGAATCTAAAGTTGCTATCAATATAATGCCGCGTCTATATCATACAGTTGAAAGCTTCATTCATGTAGTAAATCCTTATATACAACAGAAGTTGAAGCATGTGATGAAAAGTAAATATGATGCAAAGACACACCACATTTCGTTTTCAATTGAAAATCAACGCGTTGTTCTGAAACTGGGTGATGACATTCAATGTCAATTGAGTAAAAATTTGAAAAAACTCTTTGGTTTTTCAATGCTACAAACTGTGTTTGCTGCTGCGCATACGATTGGTATAGAAACACCAATGACACTTGATAAACATGAACAGCACCTTTACATTCAAAGTGATTTGATTCTACCTATTTCTGTTGGTGAGAAAAAAGAATACATTTTACGTGATTTCATTCATGATAAAGACGCTTCATATGGAATAGTCGAGAAAGATGTTTGAATCTATTTTCTATCATCCCGTCGTCAAACAAACTATACCCTCTATTGCTATCAAAATTACCAATGGTTTACAAGAGTGCATCCATGTGAAAGATACTAAATCCCTCATAACTTTAGTGTTTCGGAAAACAAAGTGAAGTCATTGTGATATGTTTATTGAAATTTGTACATGAATGTGAAGCAATAGACTATATACAACATCCACTGAAAATATAAACATGAGCACACTTCAATAAACATTGTTATATACAAAAAGTCTTTTTACTTCGTGAAGGGTGGAAATATACAGGGATAGGAAAAATGTCTTTCAGTGGAAAAGTCATCACATGGGGAATGTACAGATGTGGACACATATTCACAAGGAAAAAACAATCTCAAGCGATACATAAAACAACAATGTTTATCTACAGAAATCAACATCAAAATACTAAGTTAAGGATGATTATGCTAAGACGTCTCCTGAATGTGGTAGTGTGAGTTTAAAATTTTCTTTTGGTGTGGTGTATGTTTGTGTCAGGATGTCCATGTGGAAGAGATATGTTGTGTTCTAACCAGCACCTCTTATCCTCCCATGCTGAAAGCGCCCGTTTCCTAAAAGTATGAGTTTTGATCTCATGCGACTTAGATTTTAAGATTGTCATATTGACAAACGTTATATTTTTA
Organism: Prostheceraeus crozeri; assembly: GCA_907163375.1. Classification (NCBI taxonomy): domain Eukaryota; kingdom Metazoa; phylum Platyhelminthes; order Polycladida; family Euryleptidae; genus Prostheceraeus; species Prostheceraeus crozeri. The sequence continues at coordinate 172,748 of CAJQUW010000229.1, read as the reverse complement.
TTTCTCTAGGCTTTCCTGAAATTCTTATGTTTTCATATTTTGAGACAATGGATTTGATATGCCTTAGCGCGCTTAATGCTATCATCACTATCCTTTAATTTTCATAGAATACATTTTGGACGGAGAAATCATTTCATCTATTTCCTTCCCTGCTGTCTCATCCTTAAAGCAGCCAAGTTTGCCTTATTTTTGATGGAGTAGAGTGGATGATCAGCAGGATAATTTGATGTATCAAAATATCTTTCTAA
>CAJQUW010000229.1:0-170000 GCA_907163375.1 Prostheceraeus crozeri | reverse complement strand
AGCGGATTGTAAAATAAAAAACAATTTTTCCAACATGATGTTTTTATTTCAAATCATGATAGAACTTACAAATCATTTTTTCATTAGAGGATGGATTACATGAAAAGTTTTGAATAATAGATGCAAATCGAGATACATGTAAACGTTTTAAGATGAAGTACAGTACAAAAGCACCACACGTTGATGAAAGTGGATGTTGTAGTATGCGTTCATTTCGCTGATATTGACGCGTATGTTTTCTCAACCACTGCTGTGTTGGTATATTTTGGAGGTTGAGCAAGAGAGTCAAATAGTTCACCACGTCGGTCTTCTCCAATAAAGATCGCTTTCCAATGCTCACCGCCTAAATTCTGAGAATGAGTGTTTAGCACAATAAAGATGGGATAGTGATTTACTGCAGGTGGTAAGGTATCGAGTGAATAGACATTATCGAAAGCTTTCAACGTCGCTTCGTCTGCATTACGCTGCACTTTAGTCTTAATATCGTCAGCAGTCAACCAACTCATTAACGATTATACTGAAGAATCACGTCACGATACTTTGTAATTTCAATATTTGAATCGAAGACTGCATAAATTAATACATTGATCGTCTCAGGTAGTGTTCTTTTGAACGTCAAATCCAAACGAATATTATGAGGCACGTTCGCTTGACGATAGGGTGCACTAATATCGCTGTCCGCAGTCAAATCAAATGCATAAATAGTATATCCACTCTTAAACTCTTTCATAGTCAGTCCGTTGGTATCATCCGTATTGTAAAAGCCAAAGACATCCATAAAATCAACATAACTGCGCATAAATTGATCCGAAGCAAAATCTGGTTTGTAGGGTGGACCAGGATGACTCACACCATTTACACGTAAAGCAATTTCACTTAACTGATTGTGTTTAAAATTGAAAGGATTCTTCTTTATATTACCATTAAATGCATCATTTTCAACCATTGCCACCATGAGGAGCTTCGGTGCTTCCGATGGAAAGAGGCCATCTTTCATGAAACTCTTTTGATCTTTCGGAATTGTAAGGTGAGAAGCTTTGTATGCTGAACGGGGTAAATGGCATTTTGGCGGTTAAGACCTTCAGCATGCCTCTAATGACACTTGGATTCGGTACTACTCGACGAATGTAAAGTGCAATATCTTCCACATGAATTCTAAAATTGTCAACTTTAGCAAATGCATTCAGCGCAAATTCAGGCTTATTCAATGTCAGCTTGAGTCGCATGCTGGTATTACACAGTAAAAAACTTTGACTGTCTAAAGAAGTCTAAATTCAGCGGACCATATAGCTGACATACTCTACTATCTTTAATCATAGCAGATCGCTTTACAAAGCCACTGTTTGTTTCAACATCAAATTTTCCTGCTTCATCTCTGTACCATCCCATGGCTTCCATATGACTTTTTTGTGCTGCTGGATGAAACTGTGATACATGATTGAAATATGATTTATAGGGATAATCGCTTTGACCACCTTCCACCTGCTGCTCTCCAATCGTTAGAGAAACATCACGAAGTAATGTAGTCAATGGTAAATTGTTCAGTCCAACTTTATGTGTATCGTCAATAGCAGTTCCATCTGCTTGCTGAATTCTAAACCTCAAATCAAGCATCGCATAACTCAAATCTATGTAGTCATCACTACCACCAGGAATAACAAATTCAATGGGGCCAGCATTCTCAGCTGTTCGAGGATGATAATCTACAATACTTGAACTAAGAATATCTGTCTGTATGGCTTGTTGATCGAACAAACAAAAACCGGAAGTTTTACACTCCATGATTAGAAGTTATAGCAGCGTCGTCGTTTAGCGCCTGATGAATGATTAGAGCCTCTGCGACGTTTGCGTGAATGCCTTTTGACTGAAGATCGCACCTTACCAGCTCCGCGATGTTTCCTCCTTCCTTTATTCATTCGTTTAGGTGATTTCTTTCCTTGAGTAACACCAGCAATGGTCTGCTTCAATGTTTTTAAACCGCGTTTAAACCACGATTCAACAAACTGCTCTTAAAACTTCTACCTCTGGAAAGATCACTAGCAACATCACCAGCAAAGCCAACGGCATTACTTAAAACATTTCGTTTCAAAGATCTACCGACATTGGATATGAGAGGTGCTACAACAGATTTCAGTGCACCAAGTATGCTACCTCCACGTTGGCGGCGAGCACCGATGTAAATTTGTCCTCCGCCACTTACATAGGAGGGTCGTGAATAAAATGAGGCAGTTGGATTCATAGCTCAAAGCCTAAACATTGTTAGTTACAACTTTGCATGAATCACTGTCGATCACTTAGATGAAAGATGTCGGCACGACGCATCCAAGAGTTCATACTTGAAGGATAACCAGCCCATTTAACAAGACACCATTCTTCACCTTGCCGTTTTTTACATCGAATGATTTTCTCTACCAAATATGTTTCACTTTCAGTGACTACCTCAATCTCATCGCGGTAAAAGCTACCCTCAATTTCTTCATTATCGTAATCTTTCAACTTGTAGGTGGTCGGAGAGTCTTTTTGATTAATCCTTGATACTGTAAATACCTCCTCTGTCCAATTCGGGAGGTACCCTTTAGCAAAAACACTTTTCACTTTTGAGATACGAACTTTATCGCCAATTTTCACATCACTTTTCACATGAGTGCGTTTACGTTGGAATGATTCGCGCACTTTATCTACATTGTCAGCATTTACATCTACTGGTCTGAGTCCAATAGAACGATGGATAGAGTGATTGTAGGCATGGAGTGTATCTTGTAGAACCTTTGTCCAATTTTGTGTCAAGTTGGCAGTAAAATGTCGCCACAAGCGATTTTTTAATGTGCGATTAAAACGTTCAACGAGTGCAGCTTTATAAGCGCTCTTTACACTAAACAACTCAATGTCATGCCTCTCAAATAATCTTGTCACATGCTGATTTTCAAACTCTTTTCCTTGATCACTCTGAATTCTTTTTGGAATGCGACCTTCTCGAAAAATTGTTTGGAATGCTTTTGCTACTCCTTTCCCTTCTTTAGTTTTTAAAGGTTGAGCCCACGCATAACGCGAGAAAATATCAATGACGGTTAAAATAAAATTATTGCCCGAGTTATGTTTTGAAATGGAGGCAACATCGCACAAATCTGCTTGCCACTGTTCATCGATGTCATGAACAATATAATGGCGGGTGCGGTACTTCTTTTTCGCTTGTTTGTGGAGTGTATATGTAGCCTGACCCTTTAACCATCGTTTCACTTGTGATTGTGGAAGACCACTCGCTTTTGATAATTTCTTGATAGATGCAAATCCTGCCGGATGTTTTACATCATAATAGATTGACTTCAAACGTTCAGTCGATGACGACTGACTCTTTTTCCTCCTTCTCATCTTTTTGTTTTCTTGCCTTTCTACATTTACAACAACTGCAGCATTTAGCTTTAGCGGTTTTGCGATCGTGTTCACATTGCTTAGGGGTTTCATTATGAGAGCTGGCGCAGCAAGTGCAAGTGACAACGACATTCACCTCTGGCGGCTCATTACATGGCAAGCAACACATCTGCTTCATATTAATAGTCTGAGAACATGTATTTCCTGGGAGGAGCTGTTTTACGTTTTCCTTTTACCAGTTTTAGTGGCGATGTAGATCTACGTCGAGTTCTTCCTCTTGTTTGCTTAGTGAGTGTGGGAGGGGATGTAGCAGGTGACGCCTTAAACCAATTTTTTGGCATTTTCATCGTCTGAAGCATTGGAGTAGTAGCCACTGTTGAATCAAGTTCTTTCAATGTCTCATTATTTAAAGCAAATTTTGGCACATTATGCTTTTTCAATAGTTTAAGAAAGTATGACCAACCAGGTGGAACATAGCCCTGACGGCGCTTTCTACGTGTCGCATACTGAATCAAGTCTTCATAACGTGAAGCATCAATCACTTTATTTTCATCTGTAATGTTTTCTCCTCTATCATTTACATTGAGATGGGGCTCAATACTATTGAAAAGAGATATGGCATGTGCGCGAGATGCTAAAGGTGTAGCAGTCGATACAGAGTCACGCATCTTATTCTTCAAGTTTTTCAATTGCTCAACAGTTTCCGATTGTAATAATACAGCACGATGTGGATCTTTGATGTGAACATTTTGCTGATAATCTATTTCTTTCCTATACATTTGATTTGCAAGAGGTTGCTTTACTTGCTGCATGGCAGTCAATTGTACATATTCATCCTGAGGAATAACAATCATGCGAGAATAAGAACTCATAGTTTGTAGATAATCATGGAGTTTTCAAAATATCACTTCGAAATCTAAATTCTTCCGGACACTCTTGCGTAAAGTCAATGAATAAGTAACCGTATGGTTTTTCAGTAGCTGCTTGAAAAATTTCAATTAAGGCTTTTGATCCTCTGGGTGCAACTTGTCGCGCTAAAATTTCAAATTGACTTTTATCTCGCGGATTCTTGAAAATAGCATAATAGTGTGTATTCAGGTTTCGTGTACGAGCTTCTTTTCCATCAGGAAATAAATTTTGTGTAATATAGATGATAAAACACCTTTTATGGTGTGCTGCGCGAGTGAACATATCTGTAACATCTTTTGAATTCTTACTTTCTTTTAATAAATCATCCAATACAACAACATCATTAGACTGAAGTTTATCTACTGGAATAATTCCTTCATGTCGAATAAAGTTGCGACTTTGCAATTCCTGAAACAGCGACGGTTGATAAATACCATAACACCAAATCACTCGATTGATAGGTTCCTTAAACAACTCCCTTCTTTTATCCAATAAATTCAGCGTGAAAACAGTTTTACCTGCATGAGATGGACCTGATACAGTCAGAACTTTATCACATTGAAGTCTGAAATCCATTTTATTACTTTGAGACTCAACATTTGCATAATTAACGCTTAGAGCCAAAGATATTTCCCAATAGGTTGCCCACGGCAGGAGCTATCATTGGAAGTATTGCTGAAAGGAAACCGCCCTTTTGTGTTAGAGTTTTCCTCTTTCTTTGAAGGGCGACTTTAGGATTGGAGATGAAACGCAATTTCGTAGCATATCGCTTAAGTAACTTTCGTTGTTTGGCGCTAATTTCTTCGTCCTCAACTTCCTCACATGAGAATAATTTCACAAATGAATTTATCGTTAGCATGTCGTATAGCATTGTATCGCTGATTTGCTTTCATTCGTCGGAGAGCTTGAATGGCTGAAGAAAACTTTTGACTTTTACGTTTCGTCATTTTACGTTTCGCCATTTTCCGTGTTAGTCTTTGCTAAAACCTATCTTTACCACATTTGCATAGGTACTAACTATTGCGACATAAGTGACACTCGAAATGAGCAATGTCACAGTGGTTACATTGGCAAAGTTGAATGCAATTACGTATGAAACAGCGTTGACAAAAAGCATGCTTACATCTCTTGAAGATGCGCTTTTCATTTCCATCCTTTCGCTTACATACATCGCAACACATAGTTTCACCGTTACTGATGTCTATAGCAAGTCTTTTTGAAGATATGAATTTGCTAGCCTTTTCTAAATAATAGACGCATGTACAGAAGGAATATACTTCGAGAGTGAGCAGACATAGCTCGAAAACCAGTTGTGCTACAATCAAGTACCACTGCATTTTCAATTTTTCTTTATGGAAAGTTGAATGTGAATATCTGAAATCGCTTCAATCACTAGACTGCTACCATGATGGTTAAATGCGTTAAGACGTTCAGCAATTTTTATCATATGTCTTTTAAAAAATTCTTGGGGGTGATCTACCACTTCCATTGAATAAGAAGCAAAATGGAAAGAGCGACTTTCCACCTCTTCCTTTCCAAAATGACTAAACTTAATTTTCGCAACTAATCGCGCCATGATAATGCTATCAGAGAATGTATTCATTAACTCTAGAAATAGAGTGCTAGCATCATCAACCACTGCTTCGATGTCGGTCTCATCTTTATGAAAATTTATCACATAATCTTGAACAGCTCCTTTTAAACTTTGCCTATGAAAACGTAATGTTCCGCAGTCGTTTGAGAAAGACATGATCGCCCTTTAACTAACCCATCCATTGCATGAAAACAACAACTCTTCTCATAGTAACATTTATTGAATAACGGTAACAAGCATGCATTATAAATCAATGGTTTGAAAGAGATAAAATAGATACAGCTGATAACTATCATACAGCGAGCAATGATAACCATACAGGACTTTGGCAGTGTTGAGGTAAGGAGGAAAGAAGCATTGGTTATGAACGTAGCTACTACAACGAACAGACAAAATAGGAACACACAAATCCTTAAAACGTTTCGTGACTTCATGATAATGTTGATTCACTCTACTATCCCAAGGCGGGAGCAAAATATCATCAATGATTAGATTGGGAAATACTTTCCTCTCCTTACCAGGATTATTACAAAAGATGCGTATAACATTGAAAGCAGCTAACCATCGTTTAAAGTCAATAAGAAGAGCACTCTCACAAGAAAAGCCATAGTCTTGCAAATATTTCAGATTAAGTCCATGAATGTGTTTTCTCGCCCATTGATCAACATTGGGATCACAGTTGGCATGTTGATGATAGACACTAACAATCTGATATGTCCAATTGTTCATAGCAATAGCACTGAGCTCCTGTACAGGTTCACCCTCACAATCCATAAAAATGATGATAGAAGCCTAAAACGGAAATTTACACATCTAAGGAAGCGTTCTATAACATATTACAAAATGAAGAATTACATCGATGCTTTTCACGACAAAATACACAAATGATATGATGGCAACGAAGAAGTAAAATGTATCTAATAAGACCACGTCTACGACACTCAAAGCACATAAGCGAATTGTCATAGGGTAGAGTTAGGAAAGGACTAGTAATTCTCCTTCTTTGATTTGCGTTTTGATGTAGCATTCTTCTCCGACTTGCGCTTCGTACCACTGCTGTTAAGGATTTGATCAATTATGTCGTCCACGTTGGGTGGTTTCGGAATATATAGGATGGATTCCATATGCATGGAGAGAGAGGCTATTTTATTATCCTTGTGTCGACCATAATATAGCCCATTCACTTTGAAAAGGATATCCCAAGTACCTTCTCCGAGCTCATCACATCTGATGGGTATTGAATGATCTCCATCCTTCTTATAGTAAGTACACCAATGTGATACCGGTAGGCAAATGTGATTACCATCCCAAATCTTTCTATAGGGAGTATCCTTGTCATCTCTCGCCTTCCACTCTTGAGCAAGAGGAGTAGGAATGTCCATATTTAATGTCACGTACTCCTCAATAATATCAAGTTGGTGGCGAATGTACGGACTCACGGGGATCAGTATGTAGTCCCCATACTGATTGTGCATTATCTTGACATCCGTGGAAGGGAGCATTCCCGTTTGGAGTACTACGCTATGATCATCATAACGCAAGGCTTGTTTAAATTTACGCTGTAGCGGTGTAGGATTATGTACCTTGGATGTTTCTTCCACTGGCCTCAGCTGTAGATGATCTGACCGTAGCGAACCTTGTAACGTTTGACCGCCATTTTGTCCTACTAGTGCAGCAGATGGAGTAGATGCCTGAAAATGAAAAAAGATTGTATTAAGTTTACGTTCAAGGGAGGAGAGGGAGGGAAGTAGCGACTTACCATTTTAGTTGGGTAATAGAACAGGGAACTAGAGAGAGAGAAAATGTGCGTCCGTCACTCGTGTGATTCAACGATGGAATGATTCTCACTGTGGAAGGCTCGCTATTTATAAAGAAATGCTTGATTCTCATTGGATGATGATCCTCATTGGACAATAACATCAAGCTGATTCCAAATCTGGCCTCCGTTTTCCAATCCGATGCTTCGTTTTGAAGCTAGAGCCCAAAACGTCCCAAATTCTAACTCTGTCGTTTTTCACCAATGTCCCAAAATCTTAAATGGCGTCTCACATCTAAACGAAGACAGATAGGAACAAGCCGATTCTTTCATTGAATTTGTCTCACTCTTAGCTTTCAAACGAGCTATCGCACGACAAAATCCGTCCACTGGAAGCCAAAATCGAAGCAAGCTGTCCAGAGGGGGGGGGACGTCAGCGAAATTTCAGAATTTGATGAAAAATGTTTTGGTGACGGTCCCAGGTCGAAATTCCACACTTTGGAAAATTTTCAAAATTTTACCCATACAAAGTCACTCTGACACTTAGGATTTTTTCAGGTAAGCGAGCTCCGACCTAAAATCTTGTAACCGCTCTAACTTTTGAACGAAGACAGATAGGAACAAGCCGATTCTTTCACTGAATTTGTCTCACTCTTAGCTTTCAAACGAGCTATCGCACGACAAAATCCGTCCACTAGAAGCCAAAATCGAAGCAAGCTGTCCAGAGGGGGGGGGACGTCAGCCGAAAATTTTTTCTCTCCGATTTCGCTGGAAACATCCTTCCTAACCCAAAATTTCACGTAGATTACGAATCTGGCCTCCGTTTTCTCATCCGATGCTTCGTTTGGGCGCTACACACCAAAACGTCCCAAATTCTAACTCTGTTAAAATTTGAAGAAAAATTTTTTCTCTCCGATCGACTTGAAACTCACCCTACCGATGCAGAATTTCACGCTGAACACGAATCCGACCTCCGTTTTCTCATCCGACCACTCCTTCCACTCGAAACAACCCATTTTACAACCCAACATTCAGCAGATTGCACCAAAAACATCACACACTATAGCCTCAACTAAGGATATGAAATGGAAATTTTTCTGGAAATTTTTCCGGTAATTTTTCTGGAAAAATTACCGGAAAAATATAACATTTTTCCGGAAAAATATAATATTTTTCCACTTGTAATTTTTCCGTTCAATTTCTGTATTTTGATGAATCACTTCATTAGTAATTTGAAAAAGATAGAATAACAACATTGCGGTTTGTATCATACGACTGCATATGACAGCCATAGCTTCAAAGGAAGAGAAATATTTGCTATCATAATAGCTTTCAAATCTCGAGATGGGCCAGTTTAAAGTAATGAACTTTACTGGTCTATGATTGAAGATGAAACGGATCCACTACAATGGTGGAATACTTTTTGTGGCCACAGAGTGTTAGCGCCAGTCGCTAAACAACTTCTCAGTCTTCCAGCATCTGTGGCTTGTGTAGAGAGATCCAACAAAGAATATGGCATGCAAAAGACGAAAATAAGAAATCGCCTCACAAATGATCGCTCTGCAAAACTTACAAAAGTGAGTGACAATATCAAGGTGAGGCATTTTGCTAATAAACGTAAAGCTGATCAGAACCAACACCAGGCCCTGACAGTTCCCGATCTTATTGAAGTCGGCACTGAACCAGCAATTGTGGATGCTGACGATACAACAAATAAGGAAGATGATGAAGAGCAAGTTGTTGAATTTGACCAAGATGTCGGAAGCTGCAGTGAAGAGGATGACAATGACAATGTGGAAATGGTGGAAGAAACAATTGAAGTTGGTAATTGGGTCTGTGTAGAGTACATGATACAAAATCAACGCAGTCGCCGAGGAGTAGTACGGTTATATTACGGCTGCGTTCAATTTATTGAAGGTGACCAAATCACTGTTAAATTTCTAAAAAAGGTAAGAGACATGTAAATATATATAAGTATGATAGCCTAGATTTAACACACAGTACCTTAGCTTTATCTAGTACAATCTGGACAAACTGGCATTATGAATATCCTACTGGCCATATGAAATTGAATAATTATTATCGTAATTGATTTGCCTTTAAATGATTAGAATAATTTGAAGGTAAATCAATTAATTTACTATAATTTAATTTAAATTGGCTTACTTTGAATAGCTGTCTTTCATGAATGAACGTAGTAAACTCAGCTCATATTGTATCCGCATGTAGAATTAAGTACGTACAGACTTAGGAAAAATAACAGTGAATAAAATGGAAGATATTTTTCAACAAACAATTTTTTAGGTCTACGAGATTGTTTATTCACTAAATAATATGATCTAATAATATAATAGATAGATGATGATAGATAATATAATAGATAAAGATAATATAGAAGATCATTAGAGATTGAATCCATTATCAAAGTTTGAATTATTAATTGAATCCATTATTATGATTATGGATATGGATTATGATTATGGATGATATTGAATCCATTATTAATTGAATTATTAATTGAAGACATTATCATTAAAGATACTATAGATAAAGATAAATATAACAGATAATATGATAAATAATATAATATAATATGATTTTTATGAAATGCTCACAAAAAGTATGTAGGCCTAATTATTATTCGTATAAATCCCAGAACATTTGTTAAATGTTCATATTATATCGTGTTCTTTGATATTTGTTTCACTTTCAGATTCTCGTGAGTAGCTATCAATTTCCGGAAGTGGAGGAAATCGACATAGTAAACCGTGCATTCTGCACACGCGTCAAGGAGCCGGAGCTGGCCTCTGGCTCTACCAGGAGGAGAAGTATCTATGTATTCTGCGAGTTAGAGCGTGAATCCTTATTGAGAAAGGTAGCAAAAAAGACATAACCTCAAGCACAGTGAAAGACTTCGTATGGTATTGTTTTTCTTTATTGAAGATTTGTAAGAGTATATAATTTTGTTATCCAACTTTGTTAGCCTCCAATTGTTAGACTACTGATTTTTTGTTTTAATCAAGAAATAGAGATTTTTGTAATTAGGTGATGTTTTCAAGTATCGGTAGATTATTTAGGCTTATTCATGTCCAAATCAAAGTCAAAATCATAGAATCCCTTGATATCCTTCTCCCTCAAATAGGCCTAATATATTCTTCTCTATTTCTTGTCGAGTAAATTTCACGATATATCCGTGTTTGTTTAATACTCCTAGTTGTGTCTTCCCGTATTTGTTTAATTTAAATTAAGCTTAATTTACCAATCTCTTAAATAAAAATTGCGCATATGTTGCTGTACCATAATAATTGTTTCATTCAAAATGAGATACCGTATCATTTACCTAATCAACACTATATTGCAAATTTACTTAGATGGAATATTTTTCGTTGACAGGATTTTTTTTTATTTTTCCATATTTTTCCAATTTTTCCGGTAATTTTTCTGGAAAAATTACCGGAAAAATATAATTTATATTTTTCCGGTAATTTTTATATCTATAGCCTCAACACTAATCCTGGCGGTCGCCCAAGTCCACCACGACACTCTATCGTTCCAGAGGGGGGGGGCTCAGACACGAAGCATCACGGCGGCCGACCACGACACTCTGCCGTTCCAGAGGGGGGGGGACTCAGCGATGGCGGCCATCTTGCGCTATCTGGTGTTCGCCGTTTTCTTACTACTCACGTTTCTGTGCATATGCATGCATCCGGTACCTGAGCAGAAATGTGACAGCGAAGTTCGTCGTACTTGTTATTAATCGATCGAAGATTAGTGAGTAAAATTGTTGGCATTTTCCTCCTCTCATTAGAATGTTTAAAATCGCAAGTCAAAAAACCGAATTGATTTCTTCGACCACATTTCCGTTAATGTACAATTTTTTGTTTTTGACGTAAGCAGTTTCGCCAGGATTATTTGTTCTGTGCTCATAAGCTCTTCTTCTCATGTCAGCTAACTTTTTGTTAATCTCAGATGGAAGATTTTCTTGTATGAACACCTTATTCAATGGTGAAGCAGCCTGCTTCAAAGATCTTGATTTGATCAAAAATTGTTTAGCAGCTTTCTCAGTTGCCTTGACCATGATTAGTCTTGGTTTGCTTTCTGATTGTTGGGATCGGTCAGCTTTTCCAATTCGGAAAACATCTTTGATTTGCTTAACATAACTATCTTCGATGCCCAATTCATCAGCAATGACTTCAACCCCTTCATGGCAATTCGTGACACATTTTCTATTGAGAATAATTGTCTTCTCTGGGAAATTCCGAATGATGAACGAAGATTTTCTGTTTTCTAACTCAAGAGCACGAATGTCATTGCGCATTGATCCGCAAGTATTTGCTAGATTGTCCGTATCCTTCATCACAGAGAGTTTCAATGATTTCAGTTCTGTGTCAAATTTATCAATGTTTTCAACCTTCTTCTTGAGTTCGCTTACAGCTAGCTTTGTTTCAGTTGTCAGGGCCTGTACCTCTTTTATCTTCTCATCACATTGTCGCACAATCGAATTGCACAAGCTTTGAGTTTGCTTCATCATCTTATCATTTTCTAAGCGAATTTTTTCTTCGAATGCTTTCTCAATCGTTGCTCTCAGATTTTGCAATTTCATGTCAAATTCATTCATTATGGATCTCCTTGCAATTTCGGCGCTGTAGTTCAAGTACTCTTCACATTTTAAACAGACGAAGAATACTTTGTTGAGTTCTTTATCGGATGATTTTGCATGACCAACACAGACAACGTGAAAGACCTTCGAGCAACCCGGACTGTTGCATGATATAATACGCTTTTCTCTCTCTTTAGACCTCTCGCTGACGACACACGACTCGGCAAAACAAGTTTTACAACCAGAGTCCATCATCCAAAAGAGATTTCTATTTCAAAATGAGACTTCTTTTAAAATAAATTGTGACCAGCCGGATTCGATCTCAGGCACATAGACCTTCTCGACCAACACCGCAACCAATGCACCACGGAAACTTTGCACAACAACGAATGAATAACCACTTCTTAATCGACGAATGGTTCAGAATTCGTGCGATGTACCTCCTGTTGACGAGTAATGCAACCAGATCGATAACTATCTCTGCTACCTTACCGAACACAGTCAACGAGGGAGGAAGTGAACACAAATGACCTTGAATTCTCCGAATGATAATAAATCCAGATCCCAAGCGAAGAAGGACGAAAACGAGTAGGAGGATGACTCAGTAACGAAGAGGACGACGCGAGGATGTCTATGATACCAAATTTATTGCCGACGAACACTTAAACACGATGAAGTATCACAAACCACTAATGAAGCGAGAGAGCTCGATCAGACACAACCGTCGCGCAGCCGTTGGTCAGCGAGATCGTGTTGCAGCTATAAAGTTTACAATGTAGATATCTAGTACAACATCTATTACATTCCTCTATAGTGTAGATTATCTGAAATATTGAAATGTATTGATTCGTTGATGCTATTAATGACAAACTTATCTCATTACATTCTTGTTCAAAATGGCTCATGCACGACGTCCTATGTCTCATGATGAAAATCGCTACAAAGTGTGTATCATTAGCTTTGAGAAGGGTTCCTATCAAATCACCGCCACTTTTCTTCAGCGGATTAAAGATAATTTCATCGAAAATTATGAAATCGACGACGAATGTTTACCTGCCGTTGTTTGTGGAAAATGTAGAGCAACATTAACAGACATAGGTTCGGGTAAGAAGGATCGCTCTGTTCTTCCACAAGTGTATGACTTTTCAAAAATTCTACCAGAATACTCCAGGTCAACACGCTCTTCTCCTAATCCAATTTGTAACTGTGATATTTGTAAAGTTGCCAGGGAAACCATACACGCACCTAAAGCAAGAAAAGGTCGCCCTCATCTGACTCCTGGATCTAGCAAAACGCCGAAACTCGTCGCAAAAGTATGCATACATTGTAAAACACCTGTTGGAAGAGGATTACCGCATAAATGCAACGTGAGTACCTTACGTCGAAATCTAATCGAAACTTGTGACAACTCTGACGAAAGAGCAAAAGAAATTGTGGCAAGCAAGATAGTCCGGGAGCTAGCGCGAAGTTGTGCAGGGAACGAGGTAGTACATAAAACTTTCACATAGCATAGTACACCTCTAACCTACTGCAAAACTTCGCGTCTGCCGGATCAGATCATTTGCTTTTCAGAAATAGAGAGGATAACACAATCCTATGTATTTCCAGTGGTAAAATTGTGACATTTAAGGTGTTGACTCCATTTTTTCGAATTTTTGCTCATAAAAGTAACACAAATTGGTATTTTGTTGAACTGGTTATTATAGAAATCATCTACAGATCATGATCTTTCAAATGAGTTATCATTCAGTGACAGAGGACGGAGTAAAGTGTGCAAGCAGACACTTTTCGTTGGTGTAACTGCAAATTTTAACACAGAAATTTCAGGAAAATTGTTGATGTACTTTAACGAAAAGTGTCTGCTTGCACACTTTACTCCGTCCTCTGTCACTGAATGATAACTCATTTGAAAGATCATGATCTGTAGATGATTTCTATAATAACCAGTTCAACAAAATACCAATTTGTGTTACTTTTATGAGCAAAAATTCGAAAAAATGAAGTCAACACCTTAAATGTCACAATTTTACCACTGGAAATACATAGGATTGTGTTATCCTCTCTATTTCTGAAAAGCAAATGATCTGATCCGGCAGACGCGAAGTTTTGCAGTAGGTTAGAGGTGTACTATGCTATGTGAAAGTTTTATGTACTACCTCGTTCCCTGCACAACTTCACGCTAGCTCCCGGACTAAGATAATAAAAGATAGATGTGATGCTTCTTCTTCAAGATCGATATATTTGCAGACTAGAGGTCGAAAACAGTTACCTGTAAACGTCATCTCATCAGGCGACAAGGCATCACAATTCACTTCTCCGCAGATGAGCTCTCTCCAGTTGGCAATGGGGATCTCGAATAAGCAGATGAGGTCAACTCTTATTCCATTCCTTCGAAGTGTGATGGGCAGAGAAGTTGTGCAACCGTATACAGATACATTTCTACAAGATCGGGACAAAAAATTGGAAGACTTTTTTGTACACTCTCAGATAGATTTCGAAACTGTAACAAAGGAAGTTGTGTACTGTGTTTCCTGCTCTGATACAACACGTCTGCCAACTACGTGGTCTTGACCTGCACAGTCATGACCTAAATATCAAACTAGGCGCATTGACAGTGGAGGAATGTTTATGAAGTTTTGCCTTAACATTTTCATGACTGATGAGGAGGAATCAAAATCATTTCAAAATAGTTCTGTAAGGAAGACTATCATCATCGCAATTATTCCGGATCTCAAGGAGACACATTTTAATGTTAAAAAAGTCACGGACTTATTGGAATTCAAGAACTTGGATATTACTTTTACTTATGCAATGGACTTCAAGCTGGCTAACATCGTTGCTGGTATCCAAGCTCACGGCTGTAGTTACCCATGCTTATGGTGTGAATGCCCTAAAACCAACTTCTCCTCACCACGACGTGCAAGACAGTATCCGTTGAGAACGATAGGTGATGTCCGCTCGAAGTCCTCTCGATTCCGTTCCGATCGTAATGTCGCAGCGAAAACGTGCAGAACTCTGTTAATGATCCTCTCATACTGGCTCCAGATAATGACATTTTCCTACGACACATTCCTCCACCAGAGCTTCACATGCTATTGCGCATTACGAATAAGATGTTCAAGGAAATGGAAAAGTCAGAAGTTGGAAAAATTGTCTCCGATGTTTGGGTACACAAACTTGAAATATCACGTCCAGCGTACCACTCTCATGATTTCAATGGGAATATGTGCAAACAGATCTTAACAAATGTCGATATTTTGTATCGAATTATTATGGAGAATAATGCCCATGAGCTCATGCCATATTTGTCTGCATTTAAGAGCTTCGATGATGTGAGGATTTCCTGCTTTGGAAAGGATCTCTTACCTGATTTTGAGAAACGAATTGCGATATTTCAAGAAAGGTACCATCTTTTGAATATAAGTACCACTCCAGCAGTTCATGCTTTATTGTCACGTTGTGCAATTCTGCAAATTTTTTAAATCTGCTTTAGGAAAATTTTCAGAACAAGCATCAGAAAGTGTCCATCATGACTTTTACAATATGTGAAACTCATCAGGAAAGGTGGACAGGTCAAATGTTAATTATGGAACTAACTTATATAAAGCGGTACTACGCTATAACGGACGACACCTTGGTGAATATATAACGCTTAGGTACTCATGAATGTTCTTAAGCAAGTCGTATAAAGAAATATATACGTAACTATGTTTGATTTATTCGCTTTTTGAAAAAAACATCTTTGACTATGAAACATCTATGATAGAGTATTATGATGTATTCTAATACCTTTGCTTAGAACATAACAAGTGATTCAAAAAATGTCTTTTGATCTCCCTATACAACAGGAGCACGCAGTATCGTTTTCTAGACAAAACTCATAGAAACTAAAAAAAATTTAGTCCAAAAATGAAGCCTTAGACCTACCTACATAGTATTTCATTTATGAGTAGTACAAGCTATGTATAGGCGTATTTATGACACTAAACAGCAGATATGATGTATTATATCATGCCTTTGGAATTTCCGGATGGTATTTTATGCGTAGAAGAAAAATTGTATAGCTCTTGACAGATTAATTACTTGGAAATTGGGTTTTTATAGTTTTTGGCGGCCATTTTGAAAAATCAGCTATTACACACAATGAGCCCGATAAATATTTTAATAACTTTTATGTATGAAATGCACATGTTATATAATATCAAAAAAATGAATGTTTAGAAGTGTCGTTTTTTTGTCCCTTGACTGGTCTTCCCGTCACCCGTGCCTTGAAATGTGAATTTCCGCCGGTGCCACGTTCTTCCCTTCTCAACCCTGTATAGCAACAAGTCGCAAACTTTGAAAATAAGTCACAGCTTCGAATGTTTCACTACATGGTTGGTTTGGATGTGTAAGTATAAACCATTTTGCGGTACGTTGTTATTTATTTCAGCTAAAGGAGAAATCATTTAGATTATATATCAAATTCATCGGACTTTCTGTTTTAACGGCATGCTGTCCACCCTGAAAAATGTTTTGTCGATTGATTCGTGCTGTTGTAAATTATTGGAATGATGAAATATAAAAATAGTTTAGATTGATTATCACCTTTAATCTTACAATAAATTAATGTTCATTTCTGTGTCATATACTTCTCTATTATGTGTCGTTATAGAGCTCTACATGGTTTGTGTTTTACATCATTGTTCACAGTTTGTCTGCGTTTTACTATCTGAATTCGCTTATAGTGTATTTTTGTTGGTTTCAGCCATCAAAATTTAGGAGCAGAATATCCTAATGAACCTCATCTACGATAGTTTTGAATACCACTGGATATGATTGTTATTATCCATTGTGTTCAAGATTTAAGCTTGTTTGAGGTACAATCAACCTGAATCCCGATGTCTACGTTTACAAAATTGACCTTCAGTGGGCTCAATCTAGGTAAGTTTCATCATCTGATGAGTAGTTGTCATTGCTTATGGTTAGGTAAAGGTAAGCCAACGCAGATCTCGTGGACTGGATTCGGCCACCACAAATCGACCCGCTACATACGGTCAATACACTACGGGCCGAAGTCGACCAGCCGAACGTGGGCCGACTTAGGGGCGTCCGGACACGTCGCGTTCGGGCCGAAATTGTTTGCCGACTTCGGCCCAGACTTCGGCCGACTTTCCGTTTGCACAGGGTCCGCATCCCTGATTTAAAGTCCATTCGAGCAATGGGTCCTGATAGCGAGGCCTAAAAACTCTATTAAATTACCCAGTCTGCGCTGCCCATTTTAGTCCCGCGTCCCCTAATTAGTTATTCGTGTTCCTGATAGCGATCGAAGGCCGACAACTTTGTCCAACAAAGGTCATGGCATTGCACCATAAGCAAATAATTTAATAAATTGCCTATCTGCTTTAGCAGTTAGTACTGCATTACTTTATATTCTTCTTTAAGTTTTCTTTTATTAATTGAAATAATTTTTCTCCCTTATTTTGTTGAAAACATTACCGGAATGCCATATTGACTTTCAATTTAGTAAATTTTATAACCTGTAAGCCTACGAAATCCAGTGATAAGAGGATGTTGTGTGTTTTGACGCATATAGTATTCATTTTTGATCATTTCGAAATATTTATGATCAAGCCCAAAACCCGTTGCTGTTTATTCGATCACTCGATGGTGCTCAGAGTCAGAGGCTATATCGTCATCCAGAACGGCAATCATATTACATTAGATGACGCGCCACGCTCAATTACGCGCAATTACACATGACCCTAAACATCCGTGGTTGCGCGTAACATATTACTGAAACATATATCGGCAGTCCTGCTATATAGACTTTGCGTCTTATTGCATGTACCAGATGCTGTGACAGGACCTAACTTTCATGCTCAGGACCAGTGGCGTCTTCTCCGTACCTGCGAGGCCTTCGGCGCATCCTCAAAAAATTATTTTCCAACAATTATAAAAATGAAGTGTCATCATTCATTTAAATTCGATAGCTTCTCGATCGTGACAGCTGTGCACAGCTTTCCGTCTCAAAGTCAGACGCTCAACCTCATTGAACTGTTTTGCAGCACGTGCTCGAATCACAGCTGTTTTCTTCGAACAATTAGACACACGGTCGTGTGTTCAGACGAAGCATTGATGTTCATAGGTCTATGACATAGACAGAGCGAAAGAGAGTTGTGTACGTGTGAGGCAGTAAGCGCACGCGCTCGCGACAATATTGGTTTTCCGATAGACATGATGCTTTGCCTTCTCCAATTTTTGCAATGAAATTCTACGCGATTCTTAATCGAGGCGCGGTATCTAAATATAGTAAGGGAAGCGCAACCCAATTGTTCCTGGATTCGCTTTATGTCAGAGAGGCCAATACGTCAACAGTAGCAGTTGGTTGACGTTCAGACAAGACTGCGATCAGATGATGAGCGTTCTCCAATGAATGCAGAGTAATGCATCTGACTCGAACACCCAGATTCGGTAGAATCTGTTTACACGTGATTGATATGCACTATGTTTAGTACTGCAGATGAGATCATAACCACGCCTTTCGTCCGAAGATACTGAAAAGATGACAGTCGTCAAGCAAAGTATAGACAAGACATTTTAATGCATCAAAATTTCAAACGTATGTGAGCGGCTGACCGGCCATGAGAAACGCAAGAAACTGTTGACATTGCCTCCTTTTTAATCAAGAAAATGTGGTCTGGACAGAGAGGGGATTAATCAGTTCCTTGAGTAGGCCTAAGGCGGTCAAGAGACATGAGCAATCACTTCTAATGTGCACATACACTTGGCCTTTAAAAATGTTCGGGAAATTGTTATCAAAAATTCAGCTTTTATGAAAATTAATGTTTTAACATAAAAAATGTCTGGTATAGAAATAGTATTCCAATGCAGAGTGAAGGTCTATGGTCTGGGCGCAAGTAGTATATAGTATGACATCCGGCGCTTCGCTCGCACCGGATGTCACACTTTTGCGGGTTTTTTTTCAAAAATTTAGGTAGTCTCCAAATTTCGAAAATTTAGGCAGTCGAAAAATATCACGTGGACGAAAATTTAAGTTGTCACAAAATATCACGTAATCTAAAAAAAATCACGTGGCCAAAAATTTCACGTAGTCGAATAATATTTTTTTGTTTTATTAACTCATCTAATTGTCTAAATCTTTTTAGATTATCAGCTATAATTTTATCCATTTTTTAAAATATAATATTTGAATTTTGTGGTAACATTGGAAAACAACAAAAACATTTTACTGAACAAATTATTTTTTATTGCTTTGTTGTCTGACATCTTTTCGTTTTAAGTTTTGTTTAATAAAGTTTTTAGTTCTTCTAAAAAAATTTTATCATTTTCTTCATTAGAAATTTTACCATCACTAGAATTTTTATCATCAACTTTTTCGGACTTTAAATGAAATGATATTTTATTAGCTTCATTAGCTATTTAATCAAATTTTTCAATCTCATCTAACGTAATAACATTATCGTCACAGACTCTTTGAAAATAATAATGTAAATATCATAGACTTCTTTAATATGTAAATGCTTAGTTTTTAATGATTTTCGTTTCTTAGTAATTAAAGATTTGTCTAACATTGTAATAAGTGAAGTTGTAAAAACACCCGTACCTGTTAAAGCAGTAGCAACTACTGGAATTACTAACACCTGAAGTTATAATTGTGATTACCCCTAAACTTACTGTTATATAGATTCCAATTCCTTGCGTTACATTCTTAACTTAAGACCATCTCTTTCTTAATTTTTTGTAATGCTCTAATCCTAATAATAATTGAGATTGCTTATCTTTCATATACCTAACTCTATCTTTGTGTCTTTCGATGTTCATTTCATATGATAACGAAGGATATATTTTTGAGGTTTCTTCCATTTTCGTCGTCGCCGTTGCCGTCGAGGTTTCTTCCATTTTCGCCCCCGTTGAGGTTTCCATTTTTAAAGAAATATTTTGAATACAATCTTCTGGTATATTGAGAATACGTGAAATTCTTAGACAACTTAAATTTTCGACTACGTGAAATTTTCGGCCACGTGATTTTTTTTAGATTACGTGATATTTTGTGACAACTTAAATTTTCGTCCACGTGATATTTTTCGACTGCCTAAATTTTCGAAATTTGGAGACTACCTAAATTTTTGAAATTTTGAAAATTTGTCACTACCTAAATTTTCGGCCACGTGAAATTTGGAGTCTGCCTAGATTTTTGAAATTCATAGACTACGTAAATTTTTGAAAAAACCCGCAAAAGTGTGACATCCGGTGCGAGCGAAGCGCCGGATGTCATATACTACTGGCGCACGCGACGACTGCTCAGGACAAAACAGCACATACTAAGCGATTCATCCGTGGATCAAGCGGCAACCGTAGACGTTCGATGCGCATATGAGCTATAATTAAACGCTCGCCCGCGCGTATTCATGAACATTCCCCATGTTTTGACAGCTTCAGATCACGTGATGATTGCTGATTCTTAAGTGCATCGCGTGTGCGCGCGCAGAAGCATAAACCGCCCTTAACCACAGATGTAATTGGGGTGTTCCGTAATTGCACCCGTGGCAATCGTATGTAGGCCCATTTTTCAGTCACTTTTTACTTTCATACTTGGAAGCCAATCTCTATACAGAGCTATGCCCTAATGGCATGTCTTATTAAACCATTGTATTTAAGACTGCCATCCACTGATGTGTTTAAGTCTAGAAAATTGATATAATTATATCCCCAGGGAATTCTTTTGTGAACTGATACTTTTGTCAATAAAGCACGTATAGCCATGTTCGAGAATATTTTCTCATCGATCCTTGCAGAACGGACTCATGATGATATACAAGACGTCCATTTTTTTTATTTGACGTGTAAACCAGCAACACTGCTATAAATACTTTGCACTAATTAGCTATACAGTACTTATTACAAGAGAAGCCTGCTCAGTTGGCATTATTAAGATCCTACACAATAATGGCATTTTGTGTCATCCATGATCACGTTACGAGTAATATTCAGTTGATCGAAGAAAATTTTCTTGCTGAAAGAGGTGGCGATCGAGAATTATCGGTATGTATGAGACTCCAGTGTCATTATGAGCTGATAAATCAAAAGTAAAAAATCCATTTTCCCGTATTCAAAGTCAGTGAAGAAAAAAACAAGCATTTTCACAAAATATTTGTAGTTATTTACATAAGAACAATATGAAATTCGGTTATTATTTAATATATCGCAGTTGTCGAATCATTGAAGCAGTCCTGTCTCTGCATCACCCAACTTTGAAATGCATCACGACAATGTTGAACAACGCATTCTGTTGAGCAATATTCGCGATCCCATCTGTTATCCTCTATTGCAAGATTTGTACAACCTTCATTCACACATATTCCTGGTTTGGTGGGCAATACAGACTGAAATAAAAACGTTGCATTGTAAAAGAAACTGATAATGCTTTATGCATCATAGAAGTTGACAAACAAAACAGAATGGACAGAAGAAAACTTAATTCTTATTATTCCTCAATGAAAGACATTATCAAGAATTAGTGTATCTTTCTGTTTTTACATGACATGGAATTTCATGAATGCATTTTTATCGATGATTATCTCCGTGTAAAAGTCGATTAGTTTAAAACTGGTGTGAAATTTTGCAAGTACGAGTACCAGATATGTTGTGACCAGATCTGCTGTGCAAAATATTATCGAATTTCAGCTTGTATAAGACAATCGATCACTAACATCATCGACGTATATGATGAATGCTTTTTGCGTTGTGGAAGGGTATACCAGTAATACGTTACTTTAATTTGTATGATCATTGATCGTACTACTAAATATATTTCAACCATTACCTATGGTCATTATAAAAAAAAGAACCCAGTAAAATAGATATGCTATAAAAAGGCATCAAAAGTATACAAAATATTTTTTTGGCATTCCATGCCTAGTCAGACATCCTCTTCTTACATTGCTGATATTTGAATTGTTGCATCATTTTGATGTCCGACTGTATCATATAATTTCCATATCACTGTAATTCTATATTGATAATCTATATTCTATATCAACTGTCGGCCTCAATGACAAAATTTAAGTAAAGAAATGCTTCCGCCTCGGTGCACGACGTACCGGTACTGGTAATGCAGTTTCGTCTCGTCCTAGACCAGTAAAGCTTATTCTGGAATCGGAAGCACAGAAGTTTTTGTTATTGAAAGCTTCACCGAAATTGAGAAAACTCGCGCCTGAACACAGTTTTCGCCGAGTCTACATCAATAACGATTTGACTCGGTCGCAACAGAACCACGAAAGTATGCTTCGTCTTGAAGTGAAACACCGTCGAAACTTAGGAGAAGATGTGTTCATAAGGAGAGGCAAGATTGTTTCTCACTCCTCATGACTGCCTTCTAAACCATCTGTACTTTTGTTGAATGCTCGCTTCATAGCTTCCGCAGGTAAAATGGACGATCTACTTTTGTCATGTACTTGTACCAAACCTGACATAGTCGTAGTAACTGAATCTTGGCTAAATAAAAAACACGAGGATTCTATTTTTTACATGCAGACTACCAGCTTTTTAGATGTGATCGCTTAGATCGAGTTGGCGGTGGCGTTGCGCTGTGGATGAACTCAATCTACACTTTTAAACGCCAACAATTTTCTCGTACTTTTTGTGAAACGGTCTCTATCACCTTTAAAGTAAAGCATATGAATTACTTGTTAGTTGCTTTGTACATTCCTCCACAATTATCTTTTTCTGACAGGAATAGCATCTCGGACGCTTTATGTGATCACACTGAGTCTGTCACAAATGATGTACCGGACATAAATATCATTATTGCGGGTGATTTCAACAATTTTGATACATGTCTTCTGCAAAGTTCTTTTGATTTAATTGATAAAGTTGTTGAGCCTACTCGCGGTATAATAACAGTCTACATATCTACTAACAGTATTTTAGACCGCATCCTTGTTAGGAAATCCCTTGACGGCTCGTATCCACCTGCTCAAGTTTGTCCACCACTGCATCTGAAGCGTCGTGGTTCACATAATCAAGTATTTTTTCAAACTCTCGATATACCTGTGAAAACAAGAGGATATTATATGATACGAGAGATTGTAATGTGTCTAAATTTCTCTCAAAACTAAATGAGTGTACTTTTTCTAATGTCTATAACGAATCATGTGTTGACAAAAAAACTGAGAATTTCTACAAGTACTTTTTAGAATGTCTATCTGCGTTTCCTTGTAAAGTTGTTGTTATGTCTTCGAAAGACAAACCGTGGATGACACCATATCTTAAAGATATTATCAATAAGAGATGGAATGCCTACCGTGATAGAAACTTTCAGCTTTACTATCATTATAAAGAGAAGTGCAAGGCCGAAATAGCAAAATGTAAGGAAGATTGGATTCAACGTTCCAAGCTCTCCTCCCGCGATGTATGGAATGTAGTGAATGATATCAAAGGCAAGTTCTCAATCAATCCAATTGCAAATATTTCTCATGACTTTCCTGACAACCACACTGCTGCCAATGCTATCAATGATATTTTTGTTAGTAATTACACTGTAAATGATCCTGTCCAACGACCTGTTCGACCTAACATGTATTCCAACTTAATTCTGTTTCATTTTGTGATTTTCAATTCGTAAATATATATATTTTTTTCTTTTCTTTTTCTTTATAATAACTAGACAGCGACAATTTAGGTGAATCACCTAAAATGAATTTTTTACCTAAATTCCGGATATTTTGTAAAAACACTTAAATCACTTAAATATTGTCATTACGACAAAAGCTTGTTGTTTGATCAACTCATTTACTCACATTGGAAAACACTGAGAAAATCGTGGTAACGAATTACTTTTATAATCGGAATAATGAAGACATTGATGAGTGATTCTTTGCACTGCCACATGTTTCTGGTCATAGTCTCTAATTCTTTTAAACTCATTAATAGAGTTTAAATTGAATTTTAAATACGATTAATTTTGATCTGTTTGACGCACACAACTGCACAATTAAATTGTCAATACACAATTTGAAACATACATGGGCCTACTTAGTTGTTAATGCTTGATCTGTGCAGTTGTTATAGCCTGAAATAAAATCGTTCCGAATCGCGATTAAATCAGGACTTACTTATCATTTTCTTTTCTCTAATTCTTGTTCAGGACTTGCTTGTCATTTTCTTTTCTCTAATTCTTCTATTAAACTTATACCGAGATTATTGTCGCGTTATTTGGTTACATATTAGTTTCCGAAAAAAGTACAATTCATGAACATAAACAAAAAACACCATTGCTCTCAATGAATATAGAAATTTTAATGGATTTTTGATTCACCTAAATATACAACCTAAATTTGTAAAATTATTCACCTAAAAAACCTAAAATGACAAAAATTTTCACCTGAGATAATAACTATGGTTGATAGTCGAAATATATTTGTGATGAATATGATTTTGCATGTGAAGGAAAATACACCACTACTATAATAATTGACTCTTCCACAATGCAACAAATAAAGATGTACATGTATTAAGAACCTTCAACATAACATGTCATAATCAGGAACAAATGCCTAAACACAACGTTTGGCATCTACATTGACTACATGGCCTGAAACATCTTTGTAAACCCTCATCGAGGAAATTAATAATACGCGTATGTGTTCCTGAGATTAAGCATGAGTCTTGACAGCTGTTATCCGTCATTTAAATGACGTTAAAGAACACTATCATATTTAATCATTAAGAAAGTAATCAAAGCTCTTAAAAGAATCATTGAAGTGTCTCAAAGTGCTTGTGTATCAGCATCCTCCATGCGTAAAATCGTAGATAATGGATATGTGGTCCTTAACCATGACATGTAAATATCTCACTGCATGTTATTTAGTATTTGAACAAACAATTTAATGAATTACCATGAAAGGACGGAAAGCCAAACAAAATGAACAAGAACGAACAATTAGAAATCTACAAACGATCGGTTGAATGAATAAACAAACAAGAAATGTACTGTGATGATGCAATAATAGTGTACCCGTAAGAAATCATAAACCTTTGATAAATATGTATATGTTTGTGTGAATGTTATTGCAGCCATATTCCATCATGATAAATGAATAAGCACGGGACTATTGGATGTCAGAGACCTGTGAATAGTCAAAAAAGCATAGCTTGCGTTAAATATCGAGTACTGATATACCCAGTTGTATTCGCCAATTAGTAAATGCATGTGTAAACACGAATACAACGGGTTAAGTATAAGAAAATTTGACAAGTATTTGGGTTAGTCACAGCCGGTAGGATTGACCGTTACCAAAATAACATGCATGTTCCTATCACGAGCTTTTTGACCATTCGGGAGGTTTAATGACATCAATAAAAGTTACAGTTGAATGCATATAGAGCGAATCACTGTTACAACAATTGAAATTCAAAGGAAACTAGGAAATTTTGGGATACACTTCATGAACATAGCTATCACCACAGTTGGTCAACCTACTGATATAGTAGCAGTACGAGGAGCCTGAAAATGACAAAAATCACAGTATGCATTAATAATTCACTATGCAATTATTGTGCACGAGCTCAATTCCATCTGAGTTGGTATAAAAAGTAAAATGATAAATAGAATTACTATCAATACAATATTTGAAAGTTATCCACTGCAGCTCTTTCAATTCGTTGTGGTTATCGAAAGGAAATGGAATAACTGTCTATGTATTTCCCTTGGATAACATTATAAAAAGGTGAGTATCTCTGGTGGATCTGATATACGTTGTACCGTAAAAAGCTTTTGATTTTCACAGCAGAGTGCACAGAAAAACCACCACCAACAAAGTTTTAATGCCGCTACCGCAGCAGTTGATGCTTCCAGATCACATTCTCTCGTCAAAAGATTGAGCTGCAACCATTCTCCCTCTCCCGATGATTCCCAAAATTCTTCAATTTATACTGCATCAACTCATGCAAATGCAAAATTGAAAGCAACAAGATAAAAAACGCATAGAAAAAAATGAGCGACAGGATGCGAATTATAAATGATGAAATCAAGAAACATAAGAAACCAAAATAAGATCGATATGTACAGACTACGCAGTCATCAGGGGGAACTATGTGGCTGCATAAAGCAAAGTTTCGGTCCTAACCTCCAACCTGCTCCGCATGGCGGAGGCAGGCCAACCATTTCGAATAAACGATAAGGAAGGTCTCTCCGAACCTGAGGGAATAGCTAAAACTTAACCGTAAATAAATTTGGATACATGAGAACAAAGGATACATAATAACACAGGGATAATAGTGGTTAGTCAAACATTCCTATGATGGAAGGTATTTGGCGAGGTGAAAAACAACCAAACTTATAAGCAAGGAACCTATTTCTCGAGAAGAACTTTATGCAAGAATTTATTTGTGGATTAACCTTGCAACTTCTACCCTTGAAGATATTGAAAATGCCCTTGGCTCTTGAAGTAAAGGCGGGAGTGTGTGAATCATCAGAAGAAATCCTAGCGATCCTGATGAGTTGGGCAGCAAAGATGTATTATCATAACAGTGAAATGTGGGTAGATGTAACTATTATATTGCATCAATCCCATTTCTGATTAAGTTCATTGAAATGCAAAAGTCACTATGGTATCTAAGATTTAAGAAATGATGCCGAATACAAAAACTAAATATCAAGATTGCTTAATCGATTCACTAATTTTAATTCATACTGATTATTGAGAAGTATGATTTTGTTGTATCATGTGGGGATATGATGTGGTTGAATATCTGATCTCTACTCACCGGTTGATAGTGATCTTGTCTGCTCGTTTCTGAGACATAGTCTGAGCGGGAATTGCCGGTTGAATAATGACGAGGATCGCGTGGCGGTTCATGTGACTGCTCTTTGACAAAATGTACATTTCCGTGTGACGCAGGAGAAGACTCTGATTGCTGTGCCGTGTAAAGATGGCCTGAAATTACTGGAGTAGATGGGACGAAGCCAGGTGGAACAGCTGCTACAGGAACAGGATCAGCTTCTTGTATCGCTTCCGGAAACGGTTCCTGAAATATATTTAGACGAACAGAATATATATTCACTATTATCAAGGAGAAGAAGTGTTGATGACTAAATTCAGTCTCTCTATTCGTTGATGAATTTCTTTAGTGCACGTAAATCAAATGATTGCAAAATTTCAAAGAACGATTCTACTTAAAGCCGGAAGAATTTCGGTAACTGCTCATCCGAATAATTGAAGGCATCACGTATGTTGCGAGGCTTGGCAATCTGTGCATATTATTGCTCGTAGTACCTGCTTTGAGGCTGTATCACATCACCTACGTGTTGCGTGTTCAAAGTCATAGATACAAGTTAATAAACTATTCGTACCTATGGTGAAATTTCAAGCTCAAAAGGTAACAGTTAAATACGTGCATGAACATGTAACACGATGAGAGGAATGAAATGTCATAGAATATTATGAAATGTGAATGTAGCTGTCAAAACGCAGAAATTGGAAAATGTTGAACTAGAGACAATCTGATTGGATGTGACAGTTATGACCAGGAAGATCTATGAATACCATGATAAAGAATTCTTTATCATACTTTTCATGGACATCTTTGTTGTGAAGTTGCAGTGCAATAACGTCTTGCATGGTTGGTCTACATGTACAATGTACATGTTTGCGTTTCACATGACATTCAAAACGCAACACGTACATGTAACGCGCAGGTGATGTGATGCGGCCTTTTAACTACTTGCGTGATTACATGTATATGTGTTTGCGTTTCACACGACGCTCGAAGCGCAACACGCAGCACGTAACACGTAGGTGACGTGATACGGCCTTTACTCTTTGAAGCACAAAAGTGACATTATTACTTATAATGCTACTATAAGTAGTGTTTGAAGGTTATTTGAAATGATATTTTAACGTCACTACTCCCCCTTACTGGAGGCTTGGACGGTGCTGACATAGTCAGACTTTAATCTGGAGCGCTGTGATCTTTTAGCACGGATGCCCTTCCTGAAGACTTTCCAATGACACCTTCAGGGCTTGACCTCTGGACCGAAAGATCACTAGGTCAAGCACTTAACCACTGTGCCACGGAGACCACCGTGAGATGGTCATTGTAGCTATTGCTATTATTCATGTAATAATTACATAGATGCATTTGTGAATTATTTTTACAGAATTTTCATCCTTAGAACAGCTGTGAGCCATCAATGAAGATAGGGATTACTGCATGAAAGTAAATAATAAATAAGATTATTTCAAATAATCAACTTGTTTGAACATCTTTGTAATTAGCGATCTAAAAATAAGCGATGCTTTAGAA
This sequence comes from Prostheceraeus crozeri, assembly GCA_907163375.1. Taxonomy (NCBI): domain Eukaryota; kingdom Metazoa; phylum Platyhelminthes; order Polycladida; family Euryleptidae; genus Prostheceraeus; species Prostheceraeus crozeri. Next base: position 141,464 of record CAJQUW010000229.1, on the reverse strand, counting down.
ATGCAATACCATGTGCCTACACACATCATTGGCATATTCAACTGGAAACGAAACAAATTTATAAAGTCATGAATATTTCATCCAGGTGTTGTGCAACCGCATTGTATATTGGCATGTTTACATCAACTAAGATACGATGAAAGTAAACAGTAATAGTGGATGCGCTTAATGATATTCGCATTAGCAGTGGCTGAAATCAAAAATCATGAAGTTGTGCTCATTAAGCCTACTGGCAAAATCACAAAATGACTTTCCCGACTACTTAAGCAGGGTGGAGGTCAGATTTTGAGTTTCAAATTCAGGGCGATTTCCGGACTATTTCATCGCATTTCCACGCTTCCTTTAATCTTGACCAAATAAGCTATTCCAATTACACTGGTCAAAAAGGCATCCGGACACATAGTTCAACTATTGTCAACTATTGTCATCAAATTTGAAACATCTCCCGACTGAATTTAGCCACCAAATTATGAAACTGTTAGATAATGACCGATATTCGACTCTACAGAATTTTTACCCCTTACACAGCGACAAGCCAAGAAAGGAGCTAGGGGTTGCTCAATGAATAAATGATAAATCATATTGCTTCAAATAACTAAAAGCAAAAAATATCTCATCTTCTAATATGATTCAGTTGTCCCTATCGGAAGCCTGTTCGCACGCCTCTTGAAGTATCAAGATTGTATCGGTCAGGGAAAACGGTCTTGAGAACCTGATTCCAAAGCTGGGCCACGCGAACTAATTAGCTTTTCGAGCGGCTCAGAGTGTGTGTGCGTTCTAAGCTCACATGATTGCATGTGAGTGCAATAGCTCTGCGTGTGCTTCTGAAGAAAATCCTAGGTTTGGGTGCGCACTCATTTACTGCAGAGCTGCATTTGCCGAAATAGTATCTGTAGAAGAGACTGAGTGAAGCAACATCCCGTCTGTAAGTTCTGTAAGTAACTTGAATCTTCGAAGATGCTCAATTATGTAAGAAATTGACACCACAAATATTCTCGATTTCCAAAACGTGCTTTCAATAAGAGTCAAAGTTTTGATGTTCCTATTGGGCAAATTTGATGACATTTGAATTGACTATCAGAAATACGTAGAAACTAAAAATCACAAAATCGTAGTTTTTGAGCAATGTCAAAAAATGTCTAGGGGCTCCAGGAGCCCTTCCTGGGTTAAAAAATCTACTGAGTAATTAGCAAGGGCAAATTGGTAGCCAATGGGCAGCCGTCAAATACAATCCGGGCGATGTTCACGTCTTAATCGGTTGCTGAAATCAAACTGGCACGTTTGGCAAATCCTCTAATGAATTATGGAACATTTGACCTATCGCTTCAGGGATACTCAAATTGAATTTTCATCCCAGTGACATCTATATACTAAACAGATTGGGAATAAGTACTTTAATTCAATAAAGAAAAAGAGACTCAAAAGTAGCACTTCATCAACACTTACAAAGAAATCCATGATCATGAAATGATCGGTCCAGAATCTGTTAGCTACAAATTATATACGGTCCAACTAGGCCAGCAGAATACTTTTGAACGAATATCTAAATCGAATGAATAAACAGTCTGATTTTGCTTTTATTTCCGGATTTTAGAAGTTTAATTGATGTGAATAATAATTCAAGGCACTTGTAAGCGCACACTGCTTGGTGCTAAGCCTGTAGGATGATGTAGACGACGCTTCAGGGTGGTTTATTGTCATTTGAAAAAAATCCGGTGTTCCGGAAAATAGTCCATCTTGTGTAATGCATGATATTCAGTCTAGACTTCTGACTGATTTAATGCTTGCATAAACCTTATTCGAATCAAGTCTTGTGGCAAGAATAAATAGTCTGCAAGTTTCCGACTTTCAAGGCAGACGTCATGACTTCAAACCACATCAATGATATATACATATATATATATAATATAATATAGATAAATTAAAAAAAATTCAACGTAGTCTCAAGATAAAATTGTTTATTCACGAATTTTCGTCTAAGACTTCATCAGGTGAACGAAGTAGATGTAGAAGTAGACATCTACTTCGTTCACCTGATGAAGTCTTAGACGAAAATTCGTGAATAAACAATTTTATCTTGAGACTACGTTGAATTTTTTTAATTTATCTTTATTATTAAGTCTCATGGCGATTACTTATGATAATATTATATATATACAGTATATATATATTAATATACATATCAATGTCAAAGCTGTGGTTAAAGCTAATGCTCCAAATGTGTGCAAACCGGGTAGGCCTATTCTCAATTCATCTCCAACTAATATGCAGATATCGGGCCTATGATTTATATCGACTGATTCAAGAAATGCAAATACATAATATTGCTCGAATTATAATGAGATCCAAATGAGGTATGTAATCACTGTATCACATAATAATCATCATCATGCAGTGCATGAACTACACTAAACTTGTGGTACTAATGTACATGTATTTTGACCAATTGGCTAGCGCATAACGCTTTAATTGAACAATCATGAAACGCTAAAAGATACAATTAAAATCACTGAGATTGGCAGAAAAGAAACAATAAATATAATTATGTCCAGCATGACATAAAAACAGTTTTCTTGATCGGTTAGCATCTGCAACCCTTACTCTTCTCCACCCTTGTTTTTTTTATCTATTTCCCTCCGAATGTCCAGACCCAATGAGACATTCATAAAAAATTAGGAATTGCGGAAAAATCCTGAAAGTAGTCCACCCTGCGACGCTTAGCCAACTTTATCCATTTTCTTGAAACCAAACTGATCACTAGAATGCGTTATTTCATTTAAATAATTGTTTTGAATGTCCTATCAATGGGTGCGGTACTTTCTTATCACACCATATGTACGCAGAAGATTGTCAATATCTCTCGTCAGTTTCTATATCCAGTCAAATCAATGATAATCGAATCAATTCTGATATAAGTGACATATATTGATGAAACAGCAGCTTACCGAAGAAATTTTATTTGCTTTGTAGGCAGCGAGTCTCTTCAAATAATCTTTCTTTGCCGATTCTGTTTTCTTTTTATAATCCTGCAAAAGATAAATATTGTTCCATTCGTAATTAAATATACCAACAAGTGAATACTTTAGTATTCAGTGTTAAGTCGGTGAAATCCGTCGAAAAGTGAATGTGGTTAATGACCTGCATGAATGCAAAATAATGAGCGTTTAAATCTGGTCATCATTTTTTGGTAAATTTTCTTCCATTTTGTCTTTCTATAACACAAAGATTTCGCTTGGGCATAGACTTGCTAAGTTGCATTCATAAGCAGTTTATTTACCTCGAGAAAAGTAGATTGATTAAAGAACCTTAGTTTGGTGTACCCATGAACATGCACGTAAATTGCGCTGTTTGCTCAGACAACAAAGATCCGTCTCCGTAAGTATCCCAAGAAAATGACGGGGTTTGTAATCAGTTGTGTTAGTCGGAAGTATTCCTACCCAGTGTACACTATTTTAGATCTCAATTTTATTTTTTTCATGGCCTATTACTAGAAACGCATGGTCAATCATGAACTGCTGCTAAAGATACTTGAGCTAATCAAATAGGATTCTGAGTAAGAGAACAATAAATTAATTTGAATGTCATCGCTGTTGTGTCATGTCAAGGGAAAATTGACCATTAATTCAATTGCAGCTACGATGCTTCATAAAGATTGTCAATAGAATAAATTTAACTTGTCCAAATACGGAGTTCAAGATGAAAACAAGCCACCTTAACTATGTCGAAATTAATTCGAATCTCATGACTTAAAAACGTTCCGCACATCAACGTGTCATGCATCATTCGAGAGCTTAAATTCACAGTTTCAAATAACCTATGACACACTTGTATAGGTTATCTTGTTTGCAGGACAGTGGTCAAAATGTGAAAATCGCTCAATTCACAAATCGCAATTTTTCGATAAGAAAACATGTGAGCATGCTAATACTAATGAACAAGGCACGAGAGCGAATATTTCCTGAGCTCTATTTTGAGACATTGCTCATAGAAATCGGTGCACTCAGTGAAAAACAGTGGTCACAAATTTTAATGGCTGAAAATGTCTTATTCTCACTTTTTCATCAAGTATGTCAATGTTTGGACTCTTCAGAATCTTTCAGATGTAAGTTGTAATAGCATGTAAGTTTGATTCACATCAATCCAATAGTTACTTTTCAAACTTCTTTCAACATTCCTCATGACCTCCTAAGTACATAGACGCCATTGCAACTTACAAGGTCAACGAAGATTAGCGAAGGCGTGCCTTTGCTTTCCGCACCGACTGAAGATGTTCACTACTTAAGAATTAAGTGAATATCTATCACAAATATATTCTAAAGCATGGACTATGTCTGTACCAAGAACTAGTGCAACATCTGAAATTCGTCGAGAAAGGTGCTCATGAAGTTAAAAAAGCATATTCGTGTAGAAAAATTAGTAAGAAAAATGAGACATTCATTTTTAAATTATGCAATTTTTAGTAATATTCTTACGTAGGACTTAATCAAGCCACACGTAATATAAGACATTGTTGCTCGTAAAACTGATACCTTAGAATGCGAAGTAAGCTTTCTGTACAGAAGATACGCCCTATCGAGGAGTAATAATTGTCCTGTCGAATCTGTATGACTTCGATGAAGTATACGCTCGAAAGAATCAAGTGGAGAGTGCAATGTTTTCTGCCATCGTCCCTCAAATATGGCAGTCTAGAATATGAGTTTAAAGGACTTTAAATATGAATTTAAAGTATCTATCTTTTCATCAGACTCACCATCTGCAGTGGATTCCAAATATAATCACCTACATCCTTCGATTATAAACTTGAACTCAATGAACCATTTTTATCCCCTGATAATCGCACAGATAATCTAATAACAATGGTAGTTTGAAATATATTTATGAATAAGATGATATTTATCAATCTGTCCTGAAGCGTGAAGAGGAGGCTCAAAAGAGTCCATCATTATATCATTCTCAAGCTTGCAAACCCAGTAATTATAGCCGCCTTTCATTAACAAGCACAATAGCTGCGCTATTTTTGATAAAGGATAGACAGCTTCTTTACTGGCCATCACACAATTGCATATGCTTCACATTACGAAGGAGGAAAAAGTCAACAGAATTTGTGAAACATTCCAACAATTCACATCTTGACAATGCATAGTTGCAGTCGTCTTACAATCAATCCCACATGGTTCGTTAACAGCGATGAAAACAACACATCATCAACAGAATTTCAACGCCCAGCACACATGCAACCCGAAACCTATACCATTTTTAATCCGCACGTTAGACAGCGATAAATCAACGCCTCCTGACATCCACAAGACTATCGGGACACGATCAGCGTCGCTATTCAAAACGTTGGCACGCGCGGGGGATTGTGTCAGGTTGAAATACGGTAGCTCAAGTGAGCACAGGTACGGAAACCCGTAATTATGTTCTCGAGGGTGTAGGCTAAAGCGAGACCGACATCTGTTCGACCTCATGTAGATAGGTCATGTCTCATCTCATCAGCAAGGAGCGATTGCAAGATGAAAATGCAAATAATGTAATCTATGGTGACTTAATTTTTATTTTGTTCTGCAAAATAATCAGTTCTGATCGGTCAACATAAAATATGAGTCATTTGAAGGGATCAAAGAAAATATTAACTAGAAAGGATCATTTTACATTGAAAGATGTCGCATCTAGCTAGCAAATACTCAAATTTTCAGCTTTCCACTACGTCGCAAGACCATTCAGTACTGGTACTCTCAGTAATCAAGATATTAAAGATGAGTCGTTAGATTGAAAAATAATTTTTTAGCGCGACATTCTCTAACGATAGCATAGACCAGATTTCTATGAATAAAAGCCTTCTTGGAGACGTATATCAAAACTAGTCCACAGTAAATGTATACGGCAGTAGGCTTGCAAAATTTATTCTGTACAATATGCTGCAAATGCTTTACAATGATGAAGACCAAATTCAACTTTTAATTTACAAATCACTTGAAATTCGATCAAGCAATGAGTTCGCTGCCACGAGAAAGTTATCGTAAGTTCTCTTATAACTCGCTCACTGCATTTGCTGGCATAGCTCGTCAATATAAAGTCATTGCCGCGTGCGCCAAACAATGATCGAAAAGCTATGTCAAGTGCACATTGATATCTACATCACACCAGTAAGTGTGATATAAGGAGTGTTAGCTTCGTGATTTATAAATTGCAATTTACAATTTCATCTATGGTAGCTGAATTATCAATATTGTACAAGTATGTCCGAATATTCGGTTGTGTACGGTATAATCAATCAAAACCATGAAAGCCCATTCTGAGATTTTTTTTAAAGTTCATCCCCATAAATGATAATTTTAACAATTCATATAAATCAGGTGAATTAGCATTAAGTGAAAATGGTTACTGACGCAATCCGATGTACGAAATCACTTTAGCCCTATCAGGACCGGGCGATTTCTAGCGTCGTAGGACCGGGGGGGGGCACGAAATGCCTTCCCTCGAATTTCCATGTTCCGGTGGATAAAACTTCTTGAAAACAGGGTCATAATATTTTGCGAGTCTCCTGGTTCGAATGGTAGTGCCTATTTTGAATGATTCGAAGACCTTCATACCAAAAATTTTAATGTAAAATTTGTATTTTCAAGTTTTTTTCATTTTTTATGAATCTATGTTTATTTTTTGACTCTTCAAAAATTGTTCATTACAACAAAAGTGTTTCTGCAACTTTTACTCAAGCATATCTATATGGTGTTATAGGTATAATATTCTACGTTAATTTTAGTACTATGAATAGCAATGTGAAATTTGAACGCAAATAATGTCTTTTCATGCATCAATGGATTTTTTATCTTTGCGTATATCTCGTTCTAATGGCTTATTCGCTATTAAGACGAGGCTTATGATGCATGATACAAGTTTACATGCAGTTATTTTGGTGTAGCACAAAAATATCACGACAACTCATTTCCGGAATGGAATGTGCATGTACATGTAGGCCCATAGGCACTATGCAGGGTGTTCACGTTGATCCCGCCGATTTTCTGATGGAATATTCTCATACAATCTGTCGATTGTGTGAGCCTATTTCTATATGAAATGAGGTCAGGATGATTCACAGTTTTGTATTATTGATCTGAGATATCTGCTACCGAAATATTACTTCAGTTTGTCACGCACTTGATTCTTGAATGATCATGGAGTACTAAGACTTGACAACTGCTGAAATAGCGACTGTAGCTACTGATTACTTTACACTACGTACCTGATGAAAATACATATAAGAAATCTAAAACCATCTTGAAATGAATTATCAGTAACTTAAGATAATCCTGAATCTACATAAAATTATTCAATCAATTTTTTGTAGAGAACGCCTACTGTTCATTTTTCCATGATAAAATCATCTTCTGCTATGATTCAGAAACATTCATTAAAGGATGTACTAAAATATTGATTCATTATGTTGTGAGAGCTCTGCCCCTGCGTGCCAAGTTCCCTATTCATAGAAGTCTGTGAGTGTTTTAGATACTATCAAATCAATTTCATCTTTACGACAAATGAGAAGAAAATTGGCCTGTTCCCCTGAGATTGATGACAATGGAAGCATTCAATTGAGCTACTGACAAACGTTTTCAGTGCCTCTCAGCATTGAATTTTCTTGAGAGCATGAAATTGTTTGAGACGCATGCCAGCTGTGACTTGCTATTGTCAGCTACTCCAGGATGTAGAAATCTAATAGGTTCTGACAACCAACTCCCACCTCAGTCAACAAGCGCCACTGATTGTGACAACAAAAATTCCCTTGTGTAAAATCTAGTTCATCAATGCTGTGTAGCGCTCTCGTGCCGAAATTCGAGTCTTGCATAGGGAACTGAACACACACACACACACACACACATATTTTTAACATCTTGCAATTAGCGATTCGGCAACCCGACGTGCATGCCTTCATTAGAGTTTATTACATCTAAGGAAGCATTTTGTTGCTTGAATTTACAAATCGTTGCAAGGAATTTGCTATAGGAAATGATAGCAACATTTATTGAAAATAGCAAGTTCTCCCTGTAAAGGAACAGTACTAACATCACATATATTAGTTTGCTTGGATACAGACAAGGATGTCTGCTTCCGAAAAAACTAAATTTTGCAGTACTATTTAACTGCCTTTAGATATAAGACCTATAAATCTAAATTAATTCAAGGCATCTACTGAAAAGTAACATCTAGTCACTTGAGTCCAAATCCACTTATTATTCAGACAGTGCTGAGTAATACAATTCATGTACTCACTGCTTTCTTTTGCCCATCAAGAGCATCCCATTCGTTGGCAACAATTTTACTGATCTCGCCGAATGACGCATCTGGTTTCTTCGCTTTGATGCTGGATTGTCGATCTCTAAAGAATAATGCATACGCGGAAACTGGCCTGGAATAAAGTAGATGTCGAAATTAATTATTTATTAAAATGAATATGTAATCATCTACATGCAATCTTTGAAACGCGATTCCGTCATAGTGAAATTAAATATTACAAAAATCCTGAAGAAGTGATATCAGCTGCGCTCACAAAGCGGTTAAAGTGTCGATGAATTTAACTAACGATTTACAGAACACAGCCTACCGAGTTAAAGACACATTGAATATATTTGGCGATGAAGTTTTCCGAACGAATGCGACTGATTGAATAAAAGTATATCCATATATTCTGAAAAATAAAGTATATATTTAACTTTGCGAATGATGATGATGGCTAAACGTCACTATTACCCCCCTTTCTGGGGGCTTGGACGGTGCTGACACAGTCAGACTTTAACCTGGAGCGTTGTGATCTTTTAGTCCGGATGCTCTTCCCGACGACCTCCAATGACACTTTAGGGGTTCGACCTCTGGACCGCGAGACGTTAGGCCAAGCACTTAACCACTGTGCCACGGAGACAACAATATACACTTTGTTATATTATACTGACTACTCTATGAATATAGTATTCCATTCCAACCCTGCTGTGATATTGTGTCTTTGCCAGTTGCTTGTGAACGTGGAAATCTAATAGGCTCATCAAATAATGATATAGTAAACTGTTCACAATCACATGGCAAAAACTTTATGATCACTTCTGCTGATTGAAGAAACTTTTTTACTATGTTTAGTACAATGTGTAATCTATTATAGTGGTTCAGTCGAGCGCAATTATGCGTCTAAATGTTCATAAAATTGAATTATACATCGCAAGCATAAATGATATTCAATAATGGTCGACAAGAATCATATTATAAGGTAAAGAAATATTTTAACACGAAGAGGCACTGCGCCAATGACCAAAACATGCTGAAGATAAATTTCGATGACTGTGCCGAACTTTTGCACTAGCGAGGATCGTCACCTGATCTCGATATCATTTAGAAACGATGGAAGATTGTCAAAGAACCCGTTTCAGAAAATATACCATCGTCTTATTTTGAACTTTGTGAGATTGTAGCATGTTGCCACAATCGCCCAACGACATATTCCCTCCACATTGTCGGTTAATTTGACTCATTCACAACAAATAGGATTGCAGCAGTTACCGATAACATGACACTCAAAACCAACCTCTTTTGGCAATGGAACTCAAAAGAAGCAAACTCTCCGACCCTTTAATAATCTAATTAAGTTCTGGGAGATCATAAACTTTTTGTCACAGCTACATGCATAGAAATGGATAATAAAACTTCTAGAACGGAAATGCAGCTTCATGCAACGGCATAAAAAATCGCACGCATTTTCACTTAGAAACACTTGTCAACCATTGTATGATTGGGTTAGAATCAGTCACATGTTCCATTCTAAGCTTTTCATTGGTGCTTCATGCCCCAACTTAGTTCCCGCGGTCCAACAGTACCGCGACATTGAGACAATTTCCATTCTAATTCCAACTTCAGATAATCCATTTCTATGGCTGCATGCATATGTGAGTGACTTTAGTCAAACCGATGACTATGACATTATAAAAGTCTGTCCATGATTTGCCGAATAGGCAGGAAAAAAAGAAAGACAGGAGACCCTATCAGGCAAATTAAAGGTACATAAAGCAACATTCGCAAACCGGCAAACTTATTAGTGAGAGCGATGACACCCTCTCACTTTCACAGGCGGACAAATTCGAACTCTTTATAAACTGAGTCTGCAATCTAAAGTATGACTCGCATTTTAAGCATGGTTTCCTATATTCGCTATTGGTGTTGACAAAAAACTTTTCAATCAAAAAACGTTTGCGAATTCTGTAAGATGCTTGAATAATAATTGGAAAACTGAAGCAACGTAACACTACTAGCCAAGGTATTGTTGCTTTGGAAGATGGTACTGACATGAAAGTTCCTCTTGTTGATGAAGCAATTCTTCATGAAAAAACTTACTTTTGCGGCTCCTCGGGATCTCTCTTCTTCTTTTTCAATTTACGTTTCTTAACTTTCTTCAACTGTTTTTTATCTTCTTTGTCATCGTCCTTGTCTGCCGAGACTTTTTTCGGAACGAACTGAAAGATTGAGAAATAGGACCTCGTAATAAATATCAGTCATATATTTAAGAACTTGCATTGACACCTGTCAAAACATGACGATTTCGAAAATGACCTTTGTGCAGCAATTACTTGCTTTCATTTTCTTCTCCTGTACAGTGTGTAATGTACATACATGTACAGAATGTGCCAGAAATTGCGAATCCGCTCAGCCCTTATGACAATAAGGATATCACAATCAAGGAATGAAAATAACTACTTTTTGTCATCTACATAGGGACAATTTAATAACATATGTTTATGAGGAGTTTCGCCAATTTAACAGTCAAGTTCGATGGACTATATTTACGTGTGACCTATGAAAATGATCTATTTCTCCGAATTGCCGATTTTAACATTTTTGATGTAAATTTCAATCGATGCATATCTAGTATTCTAAATGTATTTCCCCGATAGCGGTTTGACATGTCTTATCAACCACTGTCGCATTGTTGCAAGTAATTACTACGAATACAAAAAATAAAAATCTTGCTCGAATACAGATACAGCATTTTATGCAGCAGATAAATGCATTTCCAAATACAGGATTAAGTAGATTTCATCCTGTAACAGTAATGTATTGGATGACACAGTGGACCGACCTCTACATTAGAACGCTTTCTCTGAAAATTGCTATGTGTTTTCATCAATAAGGACTTACAAGTTAGGACGGAGGCACACAAAATAAGCTACAAGATGAATAAGCTACAAGCCCTGAACAAGACGAGTCACGATCCTCCAAAATCCATAATGCAGCTTTCATTGAAAATTAAGTGTTGGAATTCTGTTTGCGGCTTATGGCTTACGGCTTATCGCGTGTGCCTCCGGCCTAACTAAGTTAGAGCTGTACTCAAATGCATGCATACTATGAAACGTCATTCAAATGGGTGGCCAATCCGCTTCCCTGCGTCCGATATTTCAGATAGGGTTTTGAAGATTACTTCATTCGATACTGCGAATACATGACACTCTAACACAGAATTCACTTACAGTTGAATTTATCATTTCTAAACACCATGATGTAATACTACGCACGCTTGATGGCACACAAAATCAGAATAGATAAAACAAATAAAATTATGGTGTAAAAGCAATACAGAAGGGAATCGAGGTGTAAAATTGTAAATCAACCTTTGCTGGATCAGAGTCTATCCTGAAATATGCGTGTTTCGACTGCAAAGGAGGTAAAGAATGCTAAATATTCTAAGAATGATTTAGAATTGTGCCAATAGCATCAATATGGGAAAGAATTCTTGACCGAAAACATGAAAAAAAAGTATAGATACAAACTCTCCGCCATATGAAAGATTCTACGACGGCACCGAGCAACTGTGTGTCAAACATTTCATGGCGCAGTATGAGCAGGGAAGGGTCGCCGCATTTGAATCTGTGACACTTTTTGATATCCTTGAATCATCACATGTGGTCACATACCGATTGACATAAACGTCACATTTTGTCACATATTGATGGAAGCACATGGCCAAAATTTGACGCAAGCCAGTGAGCAGAAAATTGAGGTTTCAATTTTGCATTTAATGTTGAATTTAAAAACTGTGTGAGCATGCAACATAATATTTATGAAACAGGGTAATATCAGGGCAAAATCCACAAAACACTAAAAAAAACTGCAAATCCCATTTTTGCAAATAGACGAATTAGAGGATTTAGGAGCAGATAACCATCGGTGTCGAAAATTCACCCTAAGATTTAGGGTAATTACTGGACAGACATGGGTAAAAACGGAAGCACATGTTAAAGCGCAGCTTTATCACAGTTGTAATTACTTGTATCCATTTTCATGGTAAATATGAATAACCAGCTTTTGAATGAATTGTACAACTTGAATTCACTGACCATATGATTTCGCAGAAAAACGAGACACTTCTAATTTTGGCTTCAACTAAGAAATGCTACTCACTATTTATTTCAGTTTCTAGTACTTTTCTTTTGTAGGCCTATACATTGCAGTGGTAAACATGAATATTTGCATGCATCATCACCTTCGAAGCTTTTCCGGCGCTCTGAGCAAGATAATCGGTCATAGAATGAATATTACAATTGAGCCATCAAGTTCTAATGCAGCTTAGAGCAAATAAGCAAATAACACGTTTTACCAGATCAGTTAAACAGGAGAAAAGCATCAAGCTCTCTAGAACAAAATGTCGCTATTAAAGCATAGAAGACATTAGAATGACTTCTTGCAATAAGTAACTTTCATCATTATTTCACTAATACGAAGTTAATCATCCTCTGTAACTTTAAATTCATAATATTTCGTTATACTGCCGTAAAAGCACTGCTTTTGTCACATCATTTTTCGACTATGCGAAATTGTCACATCGACCAAGGCCTCTATGTGATACATGCAATGAGGTCCGCGTACAAGAGATTTGTTTCTCGACACTGTTTTCGAGTTTTAATTTTTAACACCGGTATTATGCTTCATAAACTTGACATTTATCCATGAATTATATTCATTTTGCTAGCAAATGCTAATCTTAGTATATAACGCTGTCCCTGTTCACTAGAATTTTCAGCTTTAGAAAAAATTATACACATGACAAGTTTTTCTTGAGCTTAAATGAAGTCCATAAAGAACATGAATAATCACAGATAAGCTGAATATAGAAAACAATTTCCTACTATCAATGTCTATATGACAATCGTTTTATGATCACTAAACGATTAGAGTATTGCAACCAATCTGGAGAAAGCATCTCTTGAAATAATAACCATTACAATAATGCCTCTAGAAAAGAGCACGATTTTAGCTTTTTCCTGAAATTAAAATCCACATACACACGCGAGTATCAGAAAAATAATTTTACGATCATTTAATGAATAACAATGCATGCTCGTAAATTGTTGAAAATTGAAGATAATTTTCACCACTAATTAGACATCAATAATTGTGCAAACCAGCTTGAAACAGAACTCAAGGAAACCTTTGACACGTCTCCACATGAGTAATTTGAGTAACAGACCTAAATGCACAACACTTTACTATCAGCCATCCTTCAGAAACTATGCGCCTACGGAAGAAGCAGCATCAGAAAAAGAATTCAACAATTTATAAACATAACGAGACATTTTTTCGATGCAACGTTTCAATATCACAACATCATCGTATATTTACACATCAACAGATAAAAAAAAGCAATACAGTTTATCAAAAAATGCTTTAAAATCGATGAAGTTATATCAACTCTTACCTGTGATAATGTCATACCATCTTCCGTATCATCACTACTTGATGTCAACATGCGCGGCTGTAAGGGGACTTCATCGCTGATACTCTGTGGTGGCGAGAGTGCCTGCACTTGTGCTCCCTGTGTCGGAACTGATGCCGGGTGATATGTCTCGGGTCGTGTCTAAAATCAAAATGATAAGTGACTTAAAAATCAAAGCAGTAGCTTGAGCTCACCAGTGCAGCAACTAAAACTCCACCCTCCCCCTCCCACTTTTTAAGTACGCCCGATAACATTCTACTACTATCTCTTAAATGATTGAAGATGTCTTGGCTAGTCATATATTACAGGGTGGCGCACGTAAACCGCCGGATTTTAAACTTTTATTACTCCTCAAATATTCATCCGATCGTCATGAAATTTCGACTCATACTAGTTTGGAGTACAGGATTTATGATGATTATACCTGTTGTACTAAGAATTGTCATAAAATTCTGATTCTATTGACCGAATGACATGTACTCATTTTGTTGACATCAAAAATGTAGATCAAGTTAATTAACTTAACATGAATCGTATTCTGCACAACGAATTGTGCGCAGTCTTGAACTGAATATTGTTCAGTTACTTCCATGTCATATAAAATACCATTCGACGATTAAATCAATATCTGAAAAGAATCGAACATAGAAGAATGGATGATTATTCGGTTGCAGAACAAGCAAAATGCGCGGCTTGGTACGAATGGTTCAAGAGTCCAGCGGAGGTACAAAGGCTTTATCATTCAGAGTATGGCAAGAACGCGAGAGCACCGGATGCCCGTACCATAAAGCGGTGGCACACAAACCTGTTGACCAGTGGTAGTGTGGTGACTGTCAAGCGGGACCGGTCATCTTCTGAACGAACGGAGCAGAATGTGGAACGAGTTGTGCAGCACTTCGAGGAGGACCCAAACACATCTACCCGTCGTGCATCTAATGCTCTTCAAGTGAGTCACCGCACTATCCAGCGCATCCTCCATGACTATGGATGGCATCCGTATAAGGTCCAGGTGGTGCAGCGATTACACGAAGAAGATCTGGAAAACCGAATGGAGTTCGCAGAACAGGAGCTACAGCGCATCCAAGCCAACCCGAGCCATTTAGTGGAACTAACCTGTTCCGATGAAGCTCACTTCCATCTGGATGGTGGTGTAAATCGCCACATCGTCCAATCGTCGTTATTGGGCCAACCAGAACCCTCACTGGATCAAGCAAGAGTCTATGCACTCGCCACGCACCACCGTCTCTGCGGCAATCAGCCAATCAGGTATCTACGGACCGTTCTTCTTCGACACCTCTGTCAACAAGGATCGGTATCTCAAGATGCTACAGGAGGAATTTTGGCCAGCGGTGCAGTCGGACAGAAGAGGCAGGAGCATCATATTCATGCAGGATGGTGCACCTCTACACTGGGGACTTCCTGTGCGTGAGTGGTTGAACAAGAAGATGCCTAACAGATGGATGCGACGTGGATCCCCTAACATGCCCTGGCCACCGCGTTCACCTGACCTGACGCCTTGCGATTTCTTCTTGTGGGGTTTTGTCAAGTCCAAGGTTTACCATACACGGCCAACATCCATGCAAGACCTGAAGGACCGCATCATACAAGCATTTCAAGAAGTGACAACTGAGATGTGTCGAGAAACTGCTCTGGCCTACCAAAAGCGACTCGAATCCGTCCTCGAGAATGGAGAGGACACGTTGAAGTTCGATGACTACTAACACTTTTTTTCTTATGTTTTTCATTTAATAAATGTTTTCTATGACATTTACCTTAGTTCGTTTTCGTCATTATTGATCAAGACGTGGGGAAATGAAGGGAAAAGTTTATCATTAAATTTTACATGTTAAGATACATTGTTGGTATGTCAATTTTACTGCATGTCATTCGGTCAATAGAATCAGAATTTTCTGACAATTCTCAGTACAACAGATATAATCATCATAAATCCTATACGTAATCCTATCCTATCCTATTTCATGACGATCGGATGAATATTTGAGGAGTAATAAAAGTTTAAAATCCGGCGGTTTACGTGCGCCACCCTGTATATTAAATGGTTGAGGAACAGCCAAGGTCTTAGTGATGTTTTACTTTAAATATGATATAATTAATTTCGGTTGCTATTCGACAACCATCATCAGATAGATCAGATTTTATCTATCTTTTTCGTGATGGCTTTTTTGTGTGTCTTTCTGTGATGATTAATTGTATGCATTTGAAATTTGTTACCAAATGTTACTCCGCTAACGTGCCGCAGTTCATACCGTAGATATTTGAATTTCACAAGAAATATTTTTGTACAGAGCAACCCTTCATATAAATTCAATATGATGTTACGGACATTGATGTAGGACCCTTGAATGTAGCGAAATTATGCTCTACATTCTAATGTAGCAGAGTAAAGGATGTGAATATTGTATACACATAAGAAGCAAATTTAGGCTGCAATACTAAAAGGAATTGAACATTCATTTATCTCGATATATAAGTGCATTTAATAAATAATTGGATTTGGTGACAATTATGTTGCACTTCTGTAATATGTGAGTAATGTTTAGCATCATATTACAATGCATTTGCGAATAGTTGCAACGTATTTAAGTCACATAATCTTTAACTTCAGTCCACCACATGGAGGAATAGGTCCACCACAGGGATTCGGACGATACTGACTGGAGAATTGTGAATGATAGTTTTAGCCTGGATGCTCTTCCAGCCGACTTCCAATGATGGTCCGCTCTTCCAAGGAGACCGCACTGATTGCTGATCTTGATGACATGGTTCGTGGACTCAAAATCCACTAATCACGCATCTATTTCTTGACAATTTGATCTGATGTTTATTCAGTTTATTGATGTTATAAATTGCATTCTTCTACATGACTTCAGTCACAAGCTTGGTTGACATGAATTCGTTAATCATGATAACAGAATATTGAATTCCCTGAAGAAATCAAAAGAAGCTATGATTTCTGACTGCATACAACTAATCTGACAGAGCTTCACATGTAATACCCGTATCTCGCATATGATCTAAGTTCAAGGTTATTCGTCCGACAGCAAGAAAAGAGATTTAGTATTCACATTTCGGTCATCGACTGTCATACGATACGTATGAAAACTATGCACTTTCTGTATAGGTATACAATGGTGCCCTTTCGATTTCACAAACTATGCATCATTTTCAATGGCTAACTACACAACAAACATGTGGATATTCTATGGCTCCTCACACATCTTACAGAAGTCGTGAGCATTTAAGCATTGCGAGTTTGAAAAATGCACAAATTTGAATTGAAATGAGATGTCTCCCATTTAACAATATTAGATTTTGGGTAAGGAAACAGACTGGTCATAATGAAGATATTCTTATATTGCGCAAGCGCTTGCGACCAGCTGGCGACTGACGATGGCCAGCGTAGCTGGTCGCAAGCGCTAGCACAATATAAGAATATCATGACTACGACCAGTCTGTTTCCTTACCAAAATCTGATACTAGCAAATTTTGAAGTCTTGATTTGAAGATTTGAGAATAAGTTTTTTTTCGAATGATGATACTAACAGTCGATATCCGTAGCATGGTATGAACCAATGTATTTTTTAACATGGTAACCAGGCAACATTTATGTCGCCCAGTCATTGAAAATTCGAATTACTGGGCAACAGAGCAATTTGACAATTCATACTACATAGTGAGATATTGATGCATTTGTGTTGTGAGACATTTGACCTACTAGCAAAGTGATCTGCTTGGTGCTTATTCTTTTATATCAATCAATAGATTCCGAGTGTTCTGACGGCAAGGAACAGGGTTTGGCAACGAAGTTTGGCATTGGTTATCGTATTCGTGATAGTATGACATTCGTGTTTGAATTATCAATAAAGATATTGAAAACATCAAAATTTTTTTTCCAGTTAGGCCTACACCAGACAGGCTGCAGAATACATAGGCTTTCATTCAGGCAAAAAGAGAACAAATCTAGTAGATTCCGTCATACGATACCTATTTTGCTCAATGCCGCTCCGTGAAATTTCCTTAATACTCTGGTATGAAGTCCCCCACTTTCATAAAAAAGTAAAAACACCGAGAAATGTTGAATTATTGCATCGGTGATGATAGCAGCACATGTTTAAATTGATCGCCGAATATCAAATGCACTAAATTACATGCACTTCGAAGAAGAAAAACATGTTTGTCTCTTAAAATGCAGAAGGATCTCTCCTATCCCTTTAAGTCGTTGTCGTCTTAAGGATTGTCTAAATTCTGCTGTCAGATTGTGCTATCAACGATAGTACCGCCAAGATTCAGTTGAAATAATGATCATGCACAATTTTACGATGAGCTCATGATTAGCTCGTCCTAGACCTACGATCAGACTTCACTAAAAATAGCGATGCCAACTGATTGGCTATACACTACTAACTGAGATAAGTCGTCAGGATTCTGCGAATACCTGAACCATTTCACACTTCAATTTTAAGATAACTTTCATGTCCCAAATAATTCTTCATAGTAAAAGATGCCATTATTTGATATGAAAGAATTATTATCCAATAACGAAAAGGGAATGAAACAAAAGCGTTTCGAGTTTGCTGCCCTCATTTGTAAGTAAATAGTCAATGAATGAAATAATGTATTACTTACTATATCCATCATCTCATCACAATTGTAAGGATTCCAAAAATAAAGGCACTCTTCTTCAATGTCGCTGAATTTTTTTTTCTTATTTCACTTATTACCTTGAATTAAGTGTTCAACAAGAACGTAGGCACTTCATGTCTTAGATTTGACCCGAACCAAGTATCAAACCAGATCTCTCGGACACAGCCACTGCTAGAAGTGGCTTACTTAACAAAGAAGAGAGATTCTTTATTCGATTGATCAAACTCACAGAATTTTATGTGAATGGATTAAAAATGGGAAAATAAGATTGCCTGCATGAAGCGAGTGCCTCAGTAAAATCGGATTGACTGAATGCGAACCTGTGGATAGTAGACCTTTTAGTTTGAACTTGGATGGGACTATCTAAGAACAAATTTTCATGGATTTACAACAGCATCTACATATCAAAACCAAGCTTGTGCGTATGTCAAATTGCTTCAGATGCGTACTTCAAATGCTCAAAAGTGTTAAATATAGATAGTTCATCACACATGATTTCAATTGAAAGTCTACCAAAGTACACGGTCTATGTTGTACAATGTATTAGAAAATTAATCTATATTTATTATTAATATTTTTGATAAATATTAATAATTCTCTTCTATCACTATAACGGTACATTGCAGCCTCTTAAACGGCAGCTATTTTCTGCTAATTATGATATTATGTCAGTTAAAACATTTTATAGCTGAAGATATCTTTTACTTTTGTCATATGTTCAGTTGAATAACAATTGCAGCGAATATTTCTGGAAAAACATCAATACATGTCAAAGTCCATTGAACAATATGTCAATGCCTACGATCAATCTCATCAATAAGAATACGTTTTTTGTTGCGCAACAAAATAGTGGTAACAATGCAAGTAAGTAGATAACGCGAATCCAGAAGCAGGATTATCAACGATATATGTGTAACAAAAACAAAAAATAAAACAAATAACAGCAACATCAAAGGAAGAAGCGATGAACATGTAAATCGTTCCCTTCCACTGCATTAGGTACAAAGCCTTGAGAAACGAGCAGTAAACTTGACATTTTTGACATTTGACGTTTAGTTTCGTTTTTCATTTATACATCAAAGTTCGTAAATTTCGAAGTGTTGTATTGCTGGTTGACCGATTTTAGAATGTCGGATAAACATGACTACGTATGAGAAATCATATGACATCATTTCTTTGAAATCGTATATCCATTGATAAATACACAAAATACGCGAAAGCGTGTACCTTTTGAAGATTGTAAAGCTAATTCACTAAGGAATTTGATAGGCAATAAAACGTCCCCGAGATAGAGAATTTCAAGAACAATCGACAAAGGCTGAATACAATATGGGTTAAACACGATGATCATCAGTGTATCAGACATCTCCACATGTCTGATGCATTCGTGTTCGGTGCTAATTGGCAATTGACATTGTGAAGCGAAATGAAGATGTCTGTTTACCAATGTCTGACAGATCAATATCTGGGGTGTAGCTACGTGGGAAACACCCGATGTTTCGGGTTGGACCTCGAGTAGAAACAATCTGTAGTTCATTTTGCCAGACTAAAAACAGTCCTGCACAACTATAGAGGTCCTGATATGATATATCATAATGGGTGAAGGTAAATCGAGACACTTCATTAAATCGACTATTGCAAAGATGCTTTTAAGAGAGGGGGTTCCATTTACTCCTTAAGTTCCTATTTCATGAAATCCATTACTCTTTTCCTTTGCACGCATCATGTTGAATTACAAGCTTAACTCTGTTAGCTGCCCTCCACGAGAGACAGATAATTTCAATCTACATGGTCACTGCCTTACTTTTACCAAAAACGTTGTGCTACAACTTTCATTCCATAAATTAATTATAATGAGCAGGGAGAGCATAGCACAACTGGTCGAGCAAAGTTCAAAAACATTTAGCTAAATTTTACATAATTTGCATCATCATGAAGTTTTATCAAAGATATTCATGCCAGCACCTGACAGAATCAAATTCAGAAAGAAATAACCAAAGACCTAAGTTTTCAATCCCTTATCTAGGACTATCATGATAGTCAAATATTTACTATAGAACATAATGCAAACAATTAAGTCTGAAAGTTTTATTTTCATCTAGAATATAATCAAAGTAATCATAACCGAAAAATTTAATGTAATTTTAAATGATTTTTTACATTCACATTTGCACGTTAAGTTAAATCAAGGATGGTGGAAAGTGGATGGACACCAAAATAATGTATTTTATATGTCGAGTGTCTCAATTTTATGCGGTGCGATCTGCATTTCACAAATGTTTTCTTGCTCTTTAAAAATTCATTTACTTGTTGTATGATAACTTTTCGTTTAAAGGGCAAGTGGAAAGGGAACAACACAAATTTATGAGAATTACCTTTAACAGGATCTCGAAAGAGTCATCCTAAATGGTAGAGAAACCGGAATTATACTCACCACATATTGAGGGAAAGAGTAGTCATAGCCATAGTTATCAAAAGACGATAAATCTCTGTACTGATAATTGGTATAATTGTAGTATTGTTGTTGACATGTGCCATTGCACCAGTTCGGACAGGAGGACTCGTACGTTTGGTTACTATTATTGTAATAGTAATAATATTGTTGATAATAATCACCAGTAGATGTCATCGTCGGCATGAGAGCGTTAATTATGATGTAATGAACTCAGCGCTCCTGTTTAGTTATTAGTAATTCAATCCGTGTTGGCTGAATGGGAAGAAGCAACAACAAATTCATATCCATTGAGAAGGCGTCCTTAATGCTTCCTATTTGTTGATAGGCTGATTGCGACACAGATCACCTTTTTGTCATTGAAGGATCTTGATTTTAAGTGAACAAAGAGGAGACAAAACTTAAAGTTAAAAGTGGTGAAGTGTGTTTGAGTATAACTGCGAATGTGTATGAAAGATCTAGCTCCTCTATACAATGACTAATTTGATCGTTCAAGTTCGAAGTAATAAATTTACGTCCTTTCCCTTGAACATCCTTCCTCATGAAAGGTTGATAAAACTAAGAATAAAAACTTCATGTGAGGATATTGCTCATAAAACTCAAGTAACACATTCACTTCACACCCATGAATCAAGTATAAATAAATATAGTTTGGTTATTCATACTCAATTAAAAGCACAATGTGCAATGGATCTTTAAAATACTAATGTAATTGCGTCTTAACTTGAAAGGATAAAAATAGGTGCACTTCAGGTACATTTTTGTATTCACTGTTTATCAACTAGCATTAGAAGCTACACATATGAAATAATTGATATACAAATTATGTCACAGTTTTTTTACAAAGTTAGGAGGAAGACTCCATGAGCGGGAGAATCAGTTAAAATATAACATTACAACATCCTCAAGAATGTGTGCCTTACGAGTGCATGCATATATAGATAGATATTCTATGATCTTGTTTTCTTTATAAAAATGCCTGGAATGGCGCAATATAATCTAGCGTAACAGCTGTTTGGAATTTTTGAAATACTACTCAAATGCTTGGTAATACAACAACAAGAACTATAAGTTTGTGTTTATATAGCTGATATCAGTCACAATTAAAGTTCAAGAAGAATAAAAAAATCACATAAAACAAGCCTTGTACGATATGCGGAATATGTAACTACCGTGAATCGATGCTATGAAAGCCTTATCCATTACTCTACTATTCATCCCATTGTTCGATTTTTTTATCACTATGCATCCAAAATATTATGTAATTGCCCCACACTATCTATGAATGATTATCTCGTGGTTTCATATTATTTGAAAATTAATTCGAAAGTCCTAACTACATATACATGTAGGTATTCCGAACATAGACGGCATATATAAAGCGAGCTTCAGGAGCGAGTTAAAATTAGTTGAATCATGGACATGGTTGAATCAACTATTACTTTTCGTCGAAACTGGTCTATTATCGATTATTATCAAGACTGACACAAAGAAATTTCACAAATACTGGAGCACACGAGTATAGATTATTAAATAAAATGTCTGCATGTATGAGATCATAGGAAAATCCAGTAGTGAATTGAAGGAAAATCACAAGTTATAGGATCATTTCAAAGATTGATGAATCAACTAATTGATAAAGTCCAATTTCATTACATATGTATTTCAAGTTATTCTGTCATTTCAGTTTCACTGATGCGGAGACGATTTCATTTGTAATTTGATATTTTGCAACCTTCGCTGAGATGAGTTCAAATTCATTTTTGTTCTTTCTATAGAATAGTTTGTGGTGCTGTCTATTCACGGAGATAGATAACATTAGAGAACACTCTTTTGATGAGTGCTGTTTCTTGAACAGTTTATTAATGCAATAGTCGATTAGTCACTATTTGCTGAGAAATTTCAAGTAATTGTCCTTAAAGACCATACAATTTATAAACTCAGATTGATGCTATTTACATTTTCTGAATGCATATTTGATTTTTGTTGGAATACCATCCATTCTTTATAGCAGCTCTTTATTAGCAGGATCTTTATGAAACTAACTTAATAAAACTCAATGTAAGTAGAATAGTTAAGTATTAAGTTGCATCCTCAGTTGAAAGATGGGAACAGACCTAAGTAGCTGCCATTTCATCCAATATCAGGAATCATCAGCAGACCTAGTTCATATTTCTCAGCATCGACACAACTCCCAATTTAACGATGCAACTATACCCGGGCAAATTTGAGATTCTTTTGAGATTCAGTCAACTTATTAATCAAATAATTTGAACATATTGTGCTAAATTGCTTATGTAATGATCATCCTTCTGATGATAGACAGATTGAAAATGCATCTCACGTTTACTACCAACGTATAGAAAGCGGTGTATTTGAAACTGCATGTACATATGCAGACCTGCTCAACTATCATCTGCAACTATTTATGTTAGTCAGCCAGGTAAAGCTGTAGTTACGAAAATCAAAAGGAATATTGCGAATATGGCAAATTTGATTATGACAATGACTGTTGTATTTTATCAGTAGCATTTATGGTCTACGGCCTTATATTGAAATCGAACAAAGAAAAGTTCCAAAACGAAATTTCAGCGAGCAATACATGCTATAGTTTTTTTAATGAAACACTGAGTAGACCTAGAATGGGTTAATGCAACGCACTATTTGGTTTAAAACATACATGCGACTTAGTTAATCACCACTGAAATTACCTGGATTTATGGATTTTATGTTTTTCTAAAAGATAATAATTGGGGACACATCACTGTTGAGCGTAAATGATTCTGTCGATCCTTATCTGGTTCTTGTCATCTAAGCTGATGATTAGCCCTATGAGCAAATAAGCTCGATGTTGCTGAATCCAATGTGTTGCTTAGAAAATTAACAAAACAAATCGCTAAATTATCGCTAAGTTCACCGTATATTATGGCCGGATGTAACATGTAAAATCTAATTTTCAGAGCTAAAAATGATTTTTTACATTTTAGAGTTGATATTCGTAAACTTCAACGCATTTCACATAATCATGAAACAATGGTGCTTCAGCTTTCGTTCTCATTTTAAAATCAGAGGTCGCGGGGAAATGCCCATGTATATACTTTTTGTCGCACCTTTCAATACAGACATATAATAACCCAAATCGTATTTCACAAGTGATAATTATAGAAATGCATATGTTCATTTGACGAAACAAATTTTGTAAACTTTTTACTGCAAGCAAAAGGGAATAAATTCAAAAAATAGAACTGAGAAAATATCATCCTTCCTATGGATCATCAATACATTAACATACTGCAGTTAGAAGATATAGACATACATCAATTTCGCGAGGTCATTATCTATGCTAAATGGCCACCAAAAATTTAGGTGGGAAGCTAAATCCACTGCAAAGACATAGAACGAACAATGTCCAACTTCAATGGCGTGATCCTGAAATGCAACACTTAAAAGCATTGTACGGTAAAAGCAATGACATGGAGGTTCGACAATCATAGCCAGTATTGAGTACTTCAATCAAAAGCGTCAATCGTAATTGCAAGAAGCAAATCACAGACATGCAGCAGCAGTTGGTGGACATGCACCATTCTAGTGCGTATATTTGCTTTACAGATATACGCACGCAATAATTGCTCAGGAAATAATTCAACCATTACCAGCTATTAAAAGTACGTTAACTACTTACGACAGAATCTTCCGCAATATTCTACAACGCATACATTTAAACGAATTAGCTGGTACTCTGTTCTACTGAGCACAAGATTAGAGATCCAACGGTTGGTGGCGTGAGGGAAGACGAATAACAGAACTTTGTGACAGAATCAACGACACAATGTCAAGATCAACTCAGTAAAAATGATGCCCTGGTCATTCAATACTTAGAAACAAAGACAAAAATACAATTTCGATCAAATAGCCCCATTATCGCAATAAATCACACTTAATTATGAATAGCTTAATGGAAGTTATGAAATTAGTTTAAGTCTATTTGATCGAAACCACACCGTCATTGCTTACTAAATGAAATTCTGGACACTCTAAAATCTCGTTGTCAATAGTACTGTGTGGGTATAATTCAATGTCTAAAATATTCAAGAAAGTTAAAAGCACTTCAGAGACTTTTTCATCAAAAACTTTCTTGGGTTTTTATGCGTCAATGATATGCACATGACTAAATCAAAAGAGAGACGAAACTGCGAGTGATCGTGTACCTTTGCATTTCTTTCTAAAATATACACTGCCAGTTGTTAATCGGTATGGATTCTTCCATATTCCGAGAATATAATAGATGGCTCACTTCCCTTCCGCGACAACCAGTACTTTATTTCATAATGCACTTCTGTATAATTTCCACTGTCTAACTAAAAAACATGGATATTCTTCTAAATCTTTTCAAATTTGTACTCTTACTATGATAATCAACCAAGCTCCGAGAAAATAAGATTCACATCACCAAGGCTTGGCATTTTTTTGTAAGCTTATACTTTTAGCACATATTTATAATTCATTCATCGTCGCATTTCAACATTTTACTCCTTTTCATATGGGAAGATCAAAACGATTAAAAGGAAATATGAGAATATTTATATATTTTCTTACATCCAGCAACTAGTGCACAGAAAAAATGCATCATTGTGACGAGGAACACAGTATGCTATTAGTTTCAGAGAGTTAATGACACATTATGCACGTATTATATAATACATATATGGATTGTTTCCCAAGATATACTTTGTGCCTCAACGTAAAACTGAAGATAATAAAAAAATTGCAATACACAGCAGTATCTGAGTCCCTGGATACCGGGAAACCGGCCATTTTTCTCATCCCGATTCTCGGAATTGAATTCACACAATTTTTGAGAAGCATCAATTACGACACCTCATTTTCAATTCACACATTTGTCAGTCCTTTTCTGACCTGCGACTTTCGAGCTGATATGTAGTGCTCTCCGCCCATCGAGACATCCCGAGGAATAGCGATTTGTCCCGATCAAGCGTCTGTCCACACAAACCAAATGATGTCTTCAATCCTGCAACTTCGACTGAAAGGGCTTACAGGTCTCTCGTTGTGACAATCAAGTCTAAATACAAACCATTGCGACTGTCGCATTTTAGAAATGCCAATGTTTGCATTGGTTTGTTTAATCTTATCTTCCTGGAGATTTTGAGCTAATGATTACGAGGAGGCACTCTATAAAGAAGTTGAAGAATCCTCTATTCATAATTCTTCGATCTCGTCGTCATCTGAACAACAAGCAAATTTCTTTGAACACCTCTGATAATCGACTCTTCAGCGGTTCGAGATGTTTTCCCTGGCCACCTCTTCAACAATATCAACGGCTACCACCCATTCAGGTGCACTCCGCCCAGTAGACACTCTTATACTCTGACCACAGCTACCCATTCAATTGAATGAGTTCGACAGGCAGACTGCACCTATCTTAAATGATGTTATCGTCCGTTGGCAAATGTCTCCATAAAGCGGAGTAATGTCCAGACAAATCTTGTATCATGATTGTACCTGTAAACTGAGAAAACTTCTCAAACACTTAAGAATCGCTTTTTGTTGAGTTTGTTGCATGGGTGTGAGCACGAGTATTTGATATAAAGTTCAACGACATGATGCAATTGCGCACTGTTTCATGTCCCTGATCGATTTCCTTCACAAATTGGATGATGACACTTGGGTTGCAATCGTCGAAAACTACTTTCTCGACTAAAAATGGTGAAAATGACAAGCAGCGGCAAGTTTGTGAAATCTTAAGCTCATTATCTAACGCTTTAGAAACGACTATTTCAAGTTCCATATATTCTATTCGCTAAAATGCCTCAAATCGTTGAATCGCAGCCAAGAGAAGCGAACGCTAAACATGGATAGTTAATATATAAAAAAATATTGTTTGTTCAAAATAATTAAAAAAACATAAATTGCTTTGTTAACGACAAAAAGCGAACGTGCTTCCTCCACTTAACCTAGATAACAGACAATCTTATCTATCGAAAATTACGATCTTTTTAAGTGACTTCGAAAAGATGTTTCCTTAAAGATGAAGTTGCTTGAAGAGAAAATTCGTCGATTTATCGACAAATTTGTGTATTGAGCAATTTAGTTCATGTATTTGTGATTTTGTGCATGCATAGTTAACTTACTCGTAATTACTATGAAAATCATATGGTATATTTTTATTCTTCAGGTGTTTAATTTGAAGTCAATAATCAAAATCAAATAAATCTTATCAACGTTGAGCAAAAGAAAGATGGTGTCATCATGTTTCAGAGGGTTATGCTTGTAAAAACGCAAAATTCAAGAGACACAGAATATGAGAAAAAATTGCGATGTATAATCGTAAATAAAACCAAACCTCACAGAAGTGTTTAATTTTTATCCAAAATATCACTATAAAAAGTTTTCAAATAAACATGAAAGGTCGCAGATCGCCAATTCGCTTGGGCACAGAAATATTAAGATGTCCACAGATTTGTCCATTTTCAGCACAAAGTTCATTGATAGTCGCAGACGCTACGTTGTCTTGCAAAGGACTCATGAGGGCGGCTCAGAAAACCGACATCATGCCTTGTCTTGGATTCTTCATTTTTTGATTTATCACTATACTGAACCTATTTATTTAAAATATCAATATAGCAAGATTGTAGATTTCAGTAAATCACTCAAAGTTGTAGTTGGCAAATAATGAAGGAGTTAAATAAGAATTTCAATTTGTAGGTAAAACCAGCATTCGGATACCAATGTACGTTTATGACGTGCTATCAACTAGAGCAAGTTGTAATTGCTCTGCATTTGATCAGTGAAACTGATTTAAGTCATCTACTTTTCTGAGAAAGCGAATCGGAAGCACCATCAAGAATCACTAAATTTTCAGCATCACATAACCTAAATTTGTAAGCTATTTATTTTACATCTATTATACATTCACAATCATCGATGTGGATCAAATGACAATTAGTCTTAGCACATTATGATGTTCATCGAGATACAACAAAGGTTCGAACTATGAAGACCTTTTTTCAAGTGGTCTCTTCACATGCCTTGTGCTGTCAATTCAGATAGGGAAAGCGCCTGGCAAAGTTGTCAATGTGAAGAGTCCCTTAAGATACAAATGCTTTACATGACTTGATATCAACAAGAAGGTGACAATTAGTTCTTTTATTTAAGAAGTCAATGACTTCTACCTATAGTATCTTTAAGATCGGTACCAACTGGTACGCGAATGGTGAATGAAATCTACTTGTTTCGGAACAGATCTGATAAACGTTAGCCGCCAAAAGTCACAAAGCAATTTGACATTAACATCTTGCTGCAATAAGACCGACTTAATTTTGACGGCGTCAATATTAGATCCTATCGATGGCAAAATCCTGTTCGGGTATTTCTTTAGTACCTTTCAACTGCCCAAAGCGACTTTATTGAAAGGGTAGTAGAGGACATTTCCTCTGCTGAATATTTTCTTCCAGACGTGGGCTATAGAAGATTCAGATTTCGTCTCATTATGAGGAGATTGAGATCATGGTTTTGATAGTCTGAGCATTAAATGTAAATTCGGTGCGGATGAACGGTTTTTCAAATTGGTTATCAATTTCATTAACATATGGTTCATTTTGCTCAGATTGTGACAGAATATTGATAACATTAAAGGTCACTGGAAATTATAGCAGGTCAAAGAGGAATTAAACAGGTCGTCCGATGTCATGAAATTCAACAGTCAAAAGACTATGAGAAAGTTGTATGGTAAAAAAGCATCTAGATTGCATCCTTACACCTACACGGTATTCATAAAAAATTCTGCTTCGATGAATTACAATAAGAAGCACGGGCGAACGTAATATCAAAAGCCAATTAGAAGCTTTGTTTCCAACTTCAACATTGCTAGTTCGCTGTTGATTTTTGTATGAGTAACTATTTCTATCCGACAGTTCATTAGGAATGCTCTTAAATCAACAGTTGTATTGAATTTGCTCTTGCATATTTGTAGTATACCGTGTTTGAAGTGGAAATTTATTTTTATGAGTCTGCATTTTTCAAGTAAGCATTTCCTTTAGATCTTTATAGTTCACTGAGAAATTTTGCATTCTTTGCTAATAAATGATTTCGCATCGTTAAGCCCTTTTTTCACATTTCACATTTGTCATCGCATGTATGTATGAAGGAGGACAATGTTTTACAATACTGCTTGAACAAAATTACGTCAACAACATGCATAATTAGATCACTACACACTATTTTATCTTCTAAATTTCCTTGACTTACCACAATTATTATTGTCTGCGACACGGTGCATGAAGAATCCATCTCAGGTTTTGAGAACTAACAGTCATGAAACACAATTATTGTGTTTCATGTCTATTAGCTCTCAAGACCAGAGATGGATTCTTGAATTCATAAATTTTTATTCGCCGTTATTGCGTGTAAAAACGTGTCTGCAGCAAGAGTTCGCTTTAGTCTGCTTCGCATATCCCACTGGAGCTTTTGTCGCTTATGTGCAATATTGCCACCCTGCTGTAAATGTTTCTACGATTTTTTCAACATTTCATTGAAGACTAGTTTTTGCAGCATTTCTTTGATGCCTAAGTCTTGTGCTTTCTGACACCATACTTCCCTTGATCGCTAACTCATTAGCACAGTTTGTCCTCAATTCTTCCAATTCAGCGCAGCCTCTCGCCTCCTGTATTGAAATGTAACTTCGTCGCACCTCTTTTAAACATATGATTGCCACGCTCAGCTCCTTGCTTTGGCTCTTCTACATATCAGCGTCTTTCTTTATTCGTGAAGTGATTTTCCTATTTGCTCAGCATCATCTCAGTAACTATGACCGCCAACTTCTTGTGATGATCTTCTAGTTTTACTTTTTAAAACCTCTAACAGACAACTGCTTGCATTGTGAGTGTTTAATCAAACAATTCTATACTTCAAACAAAAATGAATAAGGCTGGCGACTGCACAGGAGTCAACTTCGATTAATTAAAAATACATGCTTTAATACAACAGCTTCAGTTGAAAATTTGAAGTTGAAACTACACAGAATAATGAACAGCTTGTCACTGGTCACGCTGATAGGACTGGCCCTTGTGAAATCTAGAGCACATTTCAATGTGTCTGAAGGAGAGAGCTGGTCCGAAATATGTCTCACGGCTAAAAGACGCTTCGAAAAACAGCGGCATTCCCATCTATATTTACAAACTGCCTGATTAAATTTGTAAATTTTTCCGTCACAATTTGATTGAGAAAAATCCATTTACAAGATTTTTGTAAACTTTCTGATACCTTTCGATACTTAGCGAACGATCGACGGGCGGCAGCATAGTGTTTTCCGAATGGATGAGATTACAGAGATGTTTAAACGTTTCAAACTCATTCCACCAAGACGCGCAGCTATTTTCCGTCTGTTAAAATCATCCATCAATGATGATAATTTAATAAGAATTGTAACAGAGACATTAACATGAAGGTGATGAAAAGCCTCAACAACTAGCTGATGTGGTCACTAACTTGTTGACAAGCTCAAGTGTCGTAGCTTCAAATTATAAAGTAATTGCTAATATTTCGCACAGGGTCACGATTCTTCAATATTAATAATTGAATAAAAGGAAGAATAATGAACAGATGTATAATGACCATCTCTCATTAAACTATCTGACATTACGCAATCTTCGGTCGAGTCATTCGCCACAGCCAATGGGCTTTATAATCACGCTTCATATTTATTTCAACCGCATAATCGTCGTAGTGACTAAGATCCTCAACCGTTTGAACCTGTCATGATATTTGATTGTTTGTATTAGATCATTCCTTTGGAAAATTGCTACACTTAAATCTTTCACCTACATATGATCTATTGAGCAGAGGTCGCGTAGGTGTCAGTCCTTCGGTCTACTTCCGTCTTTGTGCTCTCCAGATAGATTTGATAACCAGTCATGGTCTACTAAATAACAATGCACGTCAACAATGGAAAGTCAACTGAAAGTGATAAAAACTGAAGTGGCCAATGCCCAAGCGAATTGGCATCTTATCGAAAAATCAGATATGAATTTAATGCTCAATGCCCACTATTTATGTTTCACGCAAAAGAAAGCAGAGATGTTTGCACTTCTTCATTGAGTCCACGCGTCCATTTGCTCAGTCAAATTTTAATCCTATTTAAGAATCCACCATCACTACACAATGAAATAATAAGAAAACATAAATAACCAATAAAATGACAAACGACTTTGAAGTCAGTCGTAGCCTCATGAATAGCCACTAGTTCCACGAGATTCTTTCAGATTCAATCAGAAAATATATTTATGACTTTAAGCAACTTTAACATTGTAAACGTCAAATCAAACCTTTACTTACTTTGTAGAAACGTACCCCTTTCAAACAGGGGTAGACGCATAAAATACTGAAGTGTGCAAAATGTAAGTATTTTTAATGTTCCTTCGAAATGCCACTGATTTCACAATTGTCAACTTTTCGAGACTAAACACATTTTCGAGAATTATAATGGGATTTATGATTTCCCTAAACTGACAAACGTCATCGATGCGTAGACATGGTTCGTGATCGGTGAAGTAGGGAAATCCAGAAGCTGCATGGAGAAAGTGATTTTAAGACAATAAGTCGACAGCATGTCTTTCAGGGGCATTTCGATTCATGTAAATTTTTCACCAGCCTTCCAATTAATTCCATCTTTGGGATACAGATGATTCAGACTATGTGGGACCTTTCGTGTTTATAGACCATAAACCAAATCTCAGAAAGAAGAAAACTGTCACTGTCACAACTTAAAAAGAAAGACATTCATAAGAATGCGATCAGTTACTCGTGACTAGGCTCTTCACAGATGATTTGAATCGATGTTGAGAGTTCAGCGTTGCACATTCTTGAGCTCATTCCACAATCGCGTTGCATATGAGGAAAACAGTCTATTTTGAGTTGACTTTAAGCCTACATCTTGGTACGATGAGATGAGGCAGAACGCAGATGAGATCGGTTTGGGAAGTCCATCACAAATGATAGTCTCTCACTTGCTAGGTAAGAAGGAAATGTTCCCCTTTACCTTGAAGCATCTGTACCTAAAGATTGTCATTCGGGTGTTTGGTTCTAAAGTTTTACGCAAAAAAGCATACATGCGAAGGAAATTCCGAGTCCGTAAATGTCCATTAAACTTTTCACGGTATTATTGAAAAACTCAGTTACTGTCGACAGATCAGATGGCATAGGCTCACTGATGCATAAAGCAATCTTTCCATGTTGACCAGATATACTGTTAGTGTTTTGCTTCCTCACCGCAGGACCTACTTTTTTAGTAAGAGTTCCTATTTTAGGAATGGTAGAACATGTACTTTTCACTTTTCACTACACGATATGTAATAAGCCTAAGTGTTCCTGACGAAAGACAGCCTGAAAAGAAAATATTCAGATCCCGTTATTTCATTCTATAACCTTTGTAAGATACAAGTGCACGAGTCTGCTGATATACGGGCCATTGAAAATTCTGCTTTAAGTCAGTAGTTGTATGTCGGGGCCGGACTTGGTGGCTGGGGACCGGGCTCGGTCAAAGAATCGACCGAGTCCGCAGTCTTACTTTGTCTGAAGGTGGAGAGAATTCAACAACCAACTTTGAGTAAATTTCCATTATGCAGCATTAGAATTTTTCCAGCTCGTTTTTGTAATTCATACATCCCGGTAATTAAAGTTCGATGACAACACAAAATAAATGAACATGTATACTAAATAAAGAGAAAACAAAGCTAGTAAATATGCACTAAAAGGATGTAATATGTGATTGATAATGAGAGATAAATACGTAGAGCCACACAGGTTTTACATTATACACTATTTAATTAATACTGGCATTACTGAAAACATTTAAACAATGAGATGATCACTCGAAAGTGGAAAGGAAATCAGATGAAATAACAAAAGTAAAAACCATATATTTTGAAGTTTTAACAATCTCAATGAGATGAATATTATAGAGAAGAAATTATCTCATGATGGCCAAGTTGGACTACTCTACAAAACTGAAGTTCAGACATTTCCAAGCTGATCTATTAATTGATAATCCAGCCAAATTCGAAGAGAAATGAATGTTTTCAATCAAAATGCAAGCTTCGATTTAATCATAAAAATTGACCACACTGCCGACCGACTTATCAATAATTACTTCAAGCAAATATACATGCAAGCAAAATTAATCGTTGAATCCTTACCTCCTTAATGAAACTTGTTGTGTTGAATATTCTATGCTGATCACGAAGATCCATCATAGATGGCTTAGAGCGTCGTTGAGGCCGAACTTTCTGCAATTCAAAAAAATTTCGATTAATAATAATAATACCTTAAGTATATATTTCAGGAATAGAAATGAAAAATACATGTCGATAACAAAAAAGTCAGGCTTTCACATTTACACAGTATTGCAAATTCATTTACACTCTGATACAGTTTTAATTTTAATTATTAATATTACCATTAGCATTTATATTATTACAATATTCATTTTAAATATTATGCAATTCGCATGTTTCTAAATAATAGATTTACTTCTACAAGTTGAGCGATTAGGCAACAGAAATCCCTTATTTACAGACATGAGAGGAAGAAGTTTATGAAGCAAATGATTGGGTCTGATAATGTTAGCAATCCATTTCATCGAAAGTTTAACACGGCGTGAATACAAAGATGGTAGACATGCATTCAAAAAAGAACAATTGCGACCACAAAGAAGTAGGTGAAAGCGTGCTTGCAGGCAGTCTGTCCAATCGACATGCAATATGAATTGACGAATGAAAAATGTATAAACTCATTTATGTCAAAGTGAGAGCGCAAAGATTTTAAATAGCACATCCTCTTAGAGGCAGTTGAAATTACCTTGCCTATATGGTCTTTCCATGTGAAATGTTTACTAAAAGCAAAACCCAAAAGTTTAATAGTTTCAACAGCGGAAGCATTCGGAGTACGAACGGATATATCAGATTGTTAAAACTTGGTGGTGATAGTCATTGATTTGCATTTATACATTTTCTATGAAAAACCTTCTTCGCTTATCCATTGTAGTACAAGCTCATGGCATTTTGAAGCGCAAGTTGTCAGCATTCTTAAACGGAGGAAACATGTGATAAAGTCGTCTGCGTATTTAGCAATAAGACTGTGATCTACTGGAAAACAGGAACTGTAATACTTCTTCACAAAAAAGGCGACATGAGTAATTTGAAGAAGTACATACCAATCACACTGCTATCTCACTTGTATAAGATGTTCACTAAGACTGTGCTCAATAGAATAATGAAGACATTGGATGAAAACCAATTAGTTGAACAGGCAGGATTTCGCAAAAACTTCTCGATGACGAATCATATACATACGGTCAACCAGATCATTCAGAAATCAATTGAATATTCCAAGCCACTATGCGTTAACTTCATCGACTTTAAAAAAACATTCGACATTGTGAAGCATAGATGTGTGTTTCAAGCATTACAGAAACAATGAATAGACGTACGTACATCAACATTCTGAAGAAAGTCTATAAAGAAGTGAATGCAGTGACAAAAATGGAAGGCGAAAGCAAGCCTTTTCAAGTCAAAGAGGGAGCAAGACAGGATGACACAATATCATCAAAGTTGTTTGCGACAGTTTTGGAGGGAGTTTTCGGGAATGGAACGAGAGAGGCATCCGAATAAATGCCCGAAAGCTTAGTCATCTGAGGTTTGCAGATGACATTGTGGTGTCTGCAAGAAAGATGGAAGACTTGGAGACAATGAAAAGCGAACTGGCGGAGGCAAGTAGTAGGTGCGGTTTGAGACTCAATGTACAGAAAACAGAAGTTATGAGGAACAGCTTTGTACCATCGAAGTCAATCACAGTCAAATGTGTGCAGATTGACAAGGTCGAACAACAAGTGTACTTGGTTCAACTGGTAAACATGAAAGAAGGCACAAAAGCTGAAATTTCTCGACGATGCGATTTCTCTCAAAAGCAAAATTCCAAAATAACAAGAAGGTACCGGAAGAACGAGTGGGTCAGAGGGCGAACTGGTGTGAAGGATGTCCTGGAGTCGGCAGCAAGATTGAGATGGAGTTGGGCCGGACATATGGCGCGTAGAACGGATGAACGTTGGACGAGGAATGCAGCCGAGTGGTATCCCAGAGATGGTGCAAGACGAAGAGGAAGGCAGAAGACGCCATGGGTGGATGATATCAAGAAGGTGGCGGGAAGGAACTGGATAAGAGAAGCCCAAGATTGGAAGCGGTGGAAAACTCATGCGGAGGCCTTCGTCCAGCAGTGGACCGATCATGACTGAGAGTAATAATAATAATAAGGATTATCATATATTAATTCTAAAGTTTTGTCATTCTGACAGGATAAAATTTGGTGAATTCAATCGAACATTTCCTTTCCTTCTTCGACGTAATTGCATTCAAAACACAGATCTATTGAAAAATGGCACTATGAGTTTAATTTTACATGTTCGGATCATTGTGAAAGTTGGGTATGAATAATAGATACAAACCTATAAAATAGTTGAGACATGGGATGGAAGTAAATTAATGACAAATTGAAGTGACCAACAACTTCTCTCGTTTAAGTCCAAATCAAAGTGAAACGCTGGACCTGAAATTCTTCTTTCAAAGCCATGTGATCACTTAAGTATCATAACTTTGTCTCTCAAGCTTCACTTAAGTCAACATATTTGGCCATGCTTTTTACATCGCAGTGTTACTTTATATGCGAAAAACAATTGAGGAATTTTTCGCAATGTCACTCAAATCATAGCACAGTGAGTCTGATCTAGGAGAAAACCTATGCTCGTAACCACTAATTCAAAGTAATAAAAGAAGACACGAAATTCACCAGAAAATTCACAAAATAACATGCAGTAACACGCTGCGAGAAAATACTGCGTTATACAGCGAGAAATTATAATAAAATGTCATCCTAATAGAATTCAGTATCACGTACGAAGCGCAGTGTTTGTGACTGCCAAGGAATTTCGTGCTTTAATTGTTCAAGTCTTTGGAAATCTTTCTACTCTATGTACACTATACACTGGCAAAGTGGCACTCTGCAATCTTTTACACATTTTTTATCAAGAGGTCGTGATATTTAATCATGCAACCAGAAAAAACTAAGATTAATTATAAACATGTGTTTCGAACTTTAATGATTCGTTTTTTCGTGTCATTCATGAAAAAACGAGAAATGATTTAGTGCACTGAACGTATATGAACTCATGCCAAGGTATTTAGCTTGATCTTAAATATCATTTTGAAAGGCAAGTTTGCTTCACTTTGACATCTTAATGTAATTTGAAGAGTCTGTCTTCAAGCTATAAACATTATTAAGTCACAAACCATTAGCAGATTGTCATAATGGACGGATTCAATTACTGTCATCACGGGAACTATAAAAGCAAAATCGACCACAGGGCAAATACAACTTGTGGAATACCTAGGAGTAGACTGCAAGTCACTTAGAATGCTACATCGACTTGCCATATCAATGTAAAGATCAGGCTTGAACATCATATTGCACAAAGAATATCCTTTCAATCATTCATAACTCCAGCAATATCAGAAGAGAAGTCTTGCAAATCAGAGTGTAATTAAATATTTATGCCCAACATCTTTGTTCTTTGATGAATATCTGATATTCCGTTGGCATATGAAGATTGTGCTGACAGGGTTAAATAATTAGTCACCTACTTTTGACGCTGAAAATTGGCAGAACTATTCAATCTTCCACGCAAATAAATGAAAGGCTAAGTTTACGATGCGTGTACCAGGACACATGTCATAGGATAACATGTGCAAGAGCCTACCGCAGCAGGTGTTCTTCAAATTTTTGGAGGGCCACATGTTGCAAACCCTTGTACTAGAGAATTGTTTACGAGTCAATAGCCGCCAAATCAACGCCAAATAGCCGAGATGTTGAAAAATAGAGCATCATGGCAACTTGGAATTAAGTATGCTTCATACATATGGTTTAGGCATGAAAATGAAATGAACAGGTGTAAGATTACTTGCTATCCGTCACAAGTGATAACATGCAATGTTTCACACTAAGAAAAAGTGGTCAATAGATCAAATTCTCTTTTCAATTATCAGGATAACAATTGAATACTCACAACTTCAGGCTCTTCTTCTGATCCCGAATTGTAGGTTTGTATGGTAACCATTACTTTCTTCTTCTTCTTCGTAACTCTAGTTCTCACTTGGGGTTTCATGTCAGACGGCTTAGAAACTACAAGTGGAGGACTAGATGGATCATTGATATCTAGATCAGTGATGCTCATCTGAAAAAGATAGAAAGCGGTTCAATGAGCCAAATATCAAAGCATGTACTTAAAATGCAATAGTCATATTCATTTATTTTGTTTTTTATTTAAACTTCTTGACCGATGATCTTTTTTCTGATTAGCTTTAATGCTTGAAGTAGGGAGACAGCAGCGAAAGGCGAATGTTAACTGTGCATCCTCCTTGTCAATACCACCTTGAATAAGAAGTTGAAAGCAACAGTGGTGTAATCATTCATATACTACTAGTCTTCTTCGACGTTTTGATGCAATTGTGTTGTGCACTTGAAATCACACTAAAATGATTGTATCATACCGTACCGTATTTAAAGAAGCAGGAAGAACGATTTGGGCATTTTTTTCTTCCTAAAACTGTCAAATGTATAATTGATATCATTTTACAGTAGAACCCACTTACAACGGACTCGGTTATAACGAACTCTCGGATATAACGTACTCCTCTTGCAGGCACGGACAAAAATTCCTATTATGTCTATATAAAATGCCTCGGTTATAACGTACTCGGATATAGCGAACTCTTTTCATGGGTCCACAGAGCAAATTTTGATTTTTTACAACGTACTTAGGGATGAAAGTATAACTTAAGTATTCTAAATCATCGAAACGAAGCTGACACGATTCTACAAAAACTTGCTGCGTTTGATGATGGCAGCAACAGCTCTTGTCATTGGCTCGTAGGAGGACAACTTTTGAGTGTCGAATCCGTTCAATGAGCAATCGATAGAAGTGAACTGGAATTAAGACATTGTCTGCGATGGTGTCTTCTTAACGCGTCACTGCGCTGTTTACATTGTTTTTTAGTCATTCAGATTTTTAGATTCAAGTTCAGAATATTGCATGTTTTCTTACACAATAGAGCATTGTTAAGACACTATGCTGGTTTCTCGAGCAGGCATGATCATACATGTAGGGCCAGGGCATACATATAAATGTACATTACATGTACATGTACATGTATTTATGGTGATGCATAGTGAGAATTAGCTGGTCATGATGGATAGGACCTTACTATTGCAATTGACAACTTAATTTGGTGCAGAAGTAGGCTTCAATACTTCTTATACAGCTTGTTCTTGCACACCTCGGATATAACGTACCAATTTTTTAGGTCCCTTGAAGTACTTATAAGTGGGTTCTACTGTAATATTACGAATGATTGACACCCATATATTGACTTAAAATGTCGCATGCATTCGCAGAATTTCACGAAAATGAAAATAGTCAGTGCTTGTCTGTCATCTACCATTCCCTCGTATGAGCTTTAGCATAACTGAGACGACTTGAAATCGTCGAGTCCTCGATCTCGTGTCAAAGATCGCCCGAATAGCGAAAAGCAAATATGAGGACACGTCTCCAGCTAGGAAAGTTGCAATTTGAGAAACACCAGTTCAGTTCACCGGCAGTCACTAGAAAACCCGTTCGCTTAGTTCACTCGTTCACCAGTCAACGGCCCGAAATCTCGTTCACTCACTCATAAGTTCGAATTCACTACATACCACGCTTCCTTTGTGTCGCATGTCTGGCCGTGTGGATAGAGCACTCGTTTAGCTTTCTAACTGACTCATGTTCGAATCCTGGTCAGATGAGTTGCGGTCGGGAATAGAGGTTTTCAATATATTTCAAAGCGACGATAATTGATTGTCCTCTTTATTGACACGATAGCATCATGGCGAATATTTACAAACAAATCACTCAGCTACAGGGCTACCGGTCAGGAAATTGGTCGGACACTGTATCACCAACTGTAACAAGGGCTGCACTAAAAGTGACTTGACCAGTAGCTTCTACGATTCAAATTTTGAGGATGTATATATCAAACGAATGAACATATGATGAACATAGACATATGGATATAGACGAATGCGTAAAGTCTTTGCATAAAGTCTTGCTACAAAACATGATGCACTGCATCATCATATCTATGTACAGAGTCTATCATTATTTTGATGTGATGCCAGAACAGAGGTGTCCATTTTGACTAAATATGTGTCATATCTAAATTAATCGTCAAAAACCGAGCAACAACGGTTCGCTGGAGCGTGAATACAATTTGCGAAACTGATCTGTATGATATGTACTATAAGGCTATACGGAAATACTATAACCACTAATGCACTGCGTAAATCGCTAAGGGCACGAATTAGTGGATAAGCTCATGGAAGCTGCTGTATAGGAGATGCGATCATGGATGAGGCCGGACAGTGGGTAGCCTCTTGGCTATAGCACTGATGGAGGGGAGGCACTAGGTTCGTGTAGGTAGGGTATGTATCCGATACAAGGACACCAATTAGTACAGGTCACTCAAGCACGTAACCGGGTCGAATGGTCTAGTTCCTCTGTCTATCGGTTCGACTACCCGGATCTGGATCCCATCACGCTCCGCAACGACTTGACTATCCGGTCCGGTCTGACTTTACCCAATCGGATATCCGAGCACGACAATTTCCAGGCATGGTCAAATTCCGAACTAGTCTGATGTATAATATGCTCGCTGTACATAATTGTTAAGAACAGATTTTACAAAATAAGAAAGAGTACTTACAAGGAATGGACTTGCGGGAGTATTTTCGGCTTCCCCTTTTGAATCTGTTTCATGAGGATTTAATGGTTCAAATAGTTTGACTTTTGACGGTGATGAATTGTCATCTTCGTTTGGATTTTCAGTAGATTTGCCCTCACTCTTAACAGCCTCACATATTTCTCTGTTGTTATCAACTTCTTCAGTTGCAAGTGGCTCCAAATATTTAGAAAATTCTGTTACCGGTTCCTCTTTCATCTTCTCCTCATCTACATCCTTGCCTTCGCACTGTTCATCCTCGTCGCCTGATTCGTGTTCCATAATCAGAGACTCATCTTTCATTCCTCCCTCGTCTATCACAAAGTCGTCATCTGCCTCAAATGATGATTTCTGCTCCAGTTGTTCTTCCTCAAATGACGATTCCTTTTCCAATTGCTCCGTTTCCCGAAGTTTTGAATCAAATGATGGCTTCTCTTCCACATGTTTTTTAAAAACAGGTGAAACACGCTCGGAGTGTTCTTCAAAGGATGACTCGTTTTGAGGTTCGACCACCCCAGCTTTTGCTTGATCCGTCACTTCATCCTTCTCAAAACTTGTATCTTCCTCATCTTCTTCAGGATAGAAATCTTCTTCAGTCTTTCGTCCACTTCCCATGCTCACGATATCACCAAGGCCCAAATACTTTGTTCGATGTATCACATCTTCATCTAGCTCATTGTAATCGAGTTCTTCCTCGTCATCAACGTCTTCAAGCGGCTTGTACTTTTCATTTGAAAAGTCGCCTGTTACTTTTGCTTCACTAACACTGATAGAGTGTGTAGAGGCATCTAATTCATTACTCTGGTCGCTTTCAGATCCATTCAGTTCTTGTGCTGGAAAATCTATAGCTCCAACAGAGGAAGTTCGAGAATTATCTTGTTTGAGGTTTTCGTCCGACTTTTCGACGGATGAGGTGTTAACGCCAGTTGCCTTTGCGAAAGAAACGACGTTTTTGTTGCAGACACTGAAAACAAATCATTAGCACACTGCTGAATGTCGACAAGAATCAATACGAATACAACTTTTTTCTCCTGGACAGACGATTAACATCAAACATGAGTATGAAAGTGTGAAGTGCTATATTAAAAACTTATAGAAGTAAAGCTTTGTCCAAACAATGAAACATTTTTCAGAAAGCACTGTTCAAGATACATCTTCAATGTTTCCGAAAATTGTTAGCAAAACAAACAAAATTCCCAAACAAAATGAAAAGCTTAGAAACATTTTGAGCTAATTTTAGATGTCAAATAATTACAGCAAAAGGAAATTTCAAATGGTGAGCAGCTATCTCATGTGAATCTGCATAACGCGACAGAGAAACATGAATATTGAGCTTCTACTTGCTTTGCTGAAGTGGTACTGAAATGAAAGTCCAATCTTTTTGATTTATTTCGGTAATGGTAGGTTTAAATTTAATAAAGTCTTCTCCATAGATCAGTTGTGCACTTTAAAAAAATCAGTGAGAATCTGGTAATATTTTCAAGCTTCTTGGTATTCATCGAATTGCGTCCGTATCAGCATCTATTGACACATTCAAGATTTTCCTTGTCTACCGCGAACGTCTCCTCCGATTTGTCTTTCAGAAAAACTGCAATTCTGAGTAGACTAGTAAAATATTGCAATGGTAGAACACGCTCATTATGGATCACATTATGTACAAAAACAATCATCACATGTACAAATACGGTGTTTGTCTGAGAAACTGTTCCATTTAAGTGTTTACGAAACATTTCAGGCCATTTTGCAAGTGCAGTGTTGGCCAAAAAAATACTGACATCAGGTTTTTGAGGTAATTCTGACATTTTACGGGGGACATTCTGTACAACATACTAACCATTATTTGCTAAGTGACCATATCGTTTTTTAATGAAAGAAGTCTTCATGATAAGTTTTTATGAGCAAACTAGGCATTTCTATGATTATTTCCAACTAATTTTGGAAAATGTAAATCTCGGCAAGCAGGAGTTTATATCTACTTTGTCGTGTAAAAATTCAATTTCTGTAAAAACTGTCTCCATTACGAAATCAAATTTTGTCATGAATGCAACAGAATTTTATTCCTTAAATGTCGCCCGATTTATTTTACTACTAGTGAACAATTAAAAGCAACAAGTCATCTCAAAGTTCAGCTAGTCAACCATCATTATAAGCCACTTGATGAATCATTTCAAAAAGTTGCTTTTTTGAAATTCATGTACACCGTGTACACTGAAAACCAGCTCTAACTTCAGTCATTCTAAATTACGATATTAAATTCAAGTGAGTTATCTAATGAAATTCTATGTAGCTCTTATCCATTCCCTATCCCCTCCCCAAGGTAGTTGCATTATCACGAAATGTCTCATATCTGTACCTATGGACAGCTTCTTTAACAGAATTCCTAATCGAACATTGAATAGTGAAGCAGATGCTGGTGTCGAAGTTGAGCCCAAAATTAACTCTTCAACTTTTAAAAGTGTGATCCCAAGCAAAAACAGCAACATAAAACTAACTATTTGACTCCTTGACACATCCTAGCAACATGCCTTCTAAGGTTGCCTCATTGCATCTGCAATCAGAGCAATTAGTTTTGATTAACACTGAGACTATGTGGATTGCAATGTTGGTTGAAACGGCAAAATAATTATTATTTAATGTGCGCAAGTTTATCAGCTTTAAAATACTAAACACAATGAATCAGAGCACAGATAGTCAAAAACCGACGAGATTCGTGCAGTGATACCGGTTACTTGGAACCACTGCATCATTCAATTAATAGAAAGAAGCCATTACAGACGTTGAATTTCATAAGATAAAGTATTATCACTATGCATTAAGGTCATTTACTACTTAATCAAATTGTTGTTTTACGTAGGCCGATCATGTTGCAATACTAAATAGTCA
Source organism: Prostheceraeus crozeri (assembly GCA_907163375.1). NCBI lineage: Eukaryota > Metazoa > Platyhelminthes > Polycladida > Euryleptidae > Prostheceraeus > Prostheceraeus crozeri. Next base: position 98,845 of record CAJQUW010000229.1, on the reverse strand, counting down.
AACTTAGTAGACCCAATTGAAAATCAGACGCAGATTGCACGAACATCAAGTAGGCCTACATGTAAATTGATACGAGATTTTTACAATCAAATAGACATAGTCTATCTATGTGTTTCACATTTACAATCTTGCATCAAACTTTAGGAAATTAAGTGATTTAGGGCACTTTGTGTTCGCAAACTCGCTATAACCCACTGGAATCAAATGAAATCTCGAACGAAAAAACAATGCAAATCATAATTTTCTTTTAGCACGAATGCAGAGATGATGTCACATTAGTAAAATTAATAAGCCTTGCTGTTAAATGTAATATAATGACAGTATGTATTACATGTACGTGCATATGTACATGTGCGCCATAGTAACAAATACCAGCAATTCTACATCGGTTCGGTGGCACTACACGCAAATTGCAGCACATCAATCTTCCCCAATTATCAATTCACAAGCGCTTAGCACAATGTGATGATAACAAAATGTCTGTGGACATCTTAGATAGAGATTGATATATCGCAAACCTGAGATTCGGTGAGGTTATGATTATCGATGTCTTCCATTCTTCTGTTAATAGCAAAGATGAATGCACTGATTGTCGTCCTCTTTATGTTTAGTCATTTAACAACCGATGACGAAGTTGCTGTGAACAGGGACGTCGGCAAGGGTGTTGCAGGTGTTGTACCAGTTGCATGCGTGCCCTCTTCTTAAATTGCGGTAATTTTCCTTAAACTTTATTTATCGGATTGATTTGACCAAATATCAGTACTTACTTGGGATGCTTATCAACATCTTGTTGACACTAAAATTATATAGTGTCCGATATTCCCAACATTACCAAAATCGTATGCTAAACAAAATCTATTGATAATGAATTTAACATACTAGATGTGTGAACGGTCAAAATTACAATCATAAAGAATTGTAGCCTACAAGCAGCAAATGATGGAATGCAAGATATCAATGATAAATATAATCATTAAAATTTGCAAATATTATAAGATGTGTTCTATTATATCATATCATTACAATTTTTATCAACGAAATATTGTATAAAAAGGATGTCAATTTTATGCCGCATGTATGAGTGCATATGTGATTTAATAATCTTCTGATCATTAAAGCATGCGAAATACGTAAAAGTCAATATTGAAATGCAATGAAGAGATAAAGATGAAGAGATAGATTCTTCAAAAATGACTTCCGTTTCGAAGAACATGGAAAATGGATTGAGGCAGCTGACATTAATGGTATTGCAACGACTGAAGAAATCCTCCACGTTTTGATTAATTTGATCGACGACCCTATGCCAAAATTGTAGTCTACAACGACAGAAGGGTTCTGCTTCTCCACCAGAACGAGGAACCCAGCAGCATAACGTTTTGTTCATGGTCATTGGCAAAAATTGTCAACGAAACAGGTCGCTTTGTGGTCTTCAGCAAATTTAGAATCTCTCTTCGATGGTGTCGAATGGTTCCCAGCTGAGTTAGGCACAATAGGCCCAGCAGAAGTACCCCCTGCGGCCCGCCACAGGCACAATAAAGTTATGCTTGAGTTATAAAGCTTGTCAATGGTGTACCGAAATCGCCTTCAAGATCATCCATCGCTTGTAGCCTCTCTCCCAAAAAACAGTCCACGTGTTATGACAACGTACTTTTGCAGCATGTTTTTGTATTGAACACATTTCAGAAGTTCCTTGATCTTATTCAAAGATATAGAGTACAAGTATCATGCCCAGTTCGTGTGCAGGTATTAATCATCGAGCTAAGGAAATTAATTATTTTACTGACCGCTCTATTGCATACACATTTAAGCGATCTTTTTTTTGCTCCAAAACAAAGAATAGAAGTACAAAGTATTGCATCGAATTTTTAAATTGTATATATTGTTTTCTGTGATACATTACAATTTATACATAGAATAGTACTGCGATGTTGTTTTAGAACAAGCTTTGTAGTTGAAATTGCTGCTAAGACGTCTGATATATCGGCATTCACAGGCCTATACTGGAAATACAACACAATAGAAATTCTGTTGCAGTTTCCAGTGGATAAATGGAAGCCACTTCCAAGTAAAAATACAATGTGTTTCCTAAAATAAGATCCATTTGAATAGAATTAGACATTTTATTTTTCTTTGAATTGTCTTGCAGTAAAAGGGTGTGACGAACGTATTATGGATCATGTATCACGCTAGCAGAATTTAACTTGTTGGCATTGTCTTAGACTGAGGCTAAAATTGACAACAAATTGATTTTAACTCCTTCGATTTTCACACTCATTCATACCAGAAATATTTGTTGTTCGATGAGCATGGAACTATAGTCGCTATAGAACTACAGCTATCAATTTACAGTTGATAAGTGAAAAACCACTATGCAAGACTTCAATAGGTCTATATCGCAAATGAAATATTCAGTTGGGTTTGGGAGGATGGGGGTGCCCTCCTTCAGGTAAGTCACCTGCCCTAAAAACGTGCCGGTGTCCCTGACTGTGAATCATTTTTCATCATGTTCAGTTCCTAAAAGTGTTAATAAATGTAGGAATCTGCCACACATAGTCCGTTAGGCAAAACGAGCTTGCACAGGGAACGAGAACGAAAATGCGACTTTCACAGAATGATGAATACCCTGCTGGTACTACGAATCTTGGCGTTTGCCCAGTTCCTCTTCTTGTCAGACAGAATCAAAGAATAACACATATAAATCGAATGGGAAGCAGACAAAAGTTTTCGGCAAAAAAGTGATTTTCTATGTTTTCTCGGATTAAAGGAATTCTGATAAGTCTAAAACCATAATTTTTGATTTGGAATGTTTTCAAGTAATTTCTTTTCGTGTACATGTGTAACCATCGTACTTCTGATGATTGATGCAAGCGATTAAATGTAGCTGAAATAGGCTTAAATGTTGTGTTTGCAATTGCTAGGATGTTTACAAAACCTGAATGTGTTTGCCTTCATAGAAAAAAGGTAAGCATGATAGGGAATTACCTGAAGACATTACATGCATAAAATTGTGGATCTAGATTAATCACTTTCCAGTTAGTGATTGAAAACATAGAAAATCTCATTTTTACCGAAAACTTCAATTTGCCTTCCAGTGGATTTACATGTGTTTTTCTTCGATCCTATCTGACAAGAGGACGTGGGTAGAACTCGACAGAGGTGCACAATCACAGTAATAGGTTGTTCACCATTCTGTTAGAGCCTCATTCCCTGCAGAAACTTGTTCTAGCTTATGGAATAACATTTTCATTACAGGAAAATATCTTTTAATTTTTCTGAAATGTGAAGACTTTACGAGGTGCTAATGGTCAAGACACACTTGCTGTTATTCACAAAGGGAAAGTGGACCTTCTCATCAAGGTTTTGACGAAGAGGCCCTCCCCACCGATCACATTCCGAAGGGGCCCTTCTCATCAATCTTATTGTTGAAGGAGAAGCTCCTCAGGCTTGTTGCCAAAGGGGCCCTTTACATCAATGTTGTTGCCGAATGGGGCGCTGATCATCCATCTTGTTGCCGATGGAGTCTCACCTTATCAATCTTATTGTCAAGATCTAGCTCATCGATCAAGTTGCCGAATGCGGCCTTCTCATAAATCTTGTTGACCAGGGCACCCCTGAAGGCAAACTCGTTAGCTAAGGCGTCACTTGTAGCCGTTGTTAGCTCCCGCAAGTTTTTGATCTTTAATATCATACTGCTGAAATAAGAATGTCAGTAGCATGTACGTTTCTATGATGCAGACTAGTAAAAATGTGTTTGTTTGACAATAATGTTTGAACTTGTTTGATAAATCATGTCCGAAGGTATGGAAATCTATATGGAAATCCTTCTCTAAGGAGGAAATATTCGCGGATCATGCAAGCAGGAGCATGTGAGTGAGCGAGGAAGCTCTACATTTCAATGCACACTAAATTTTCGTTATCTACAATATTTTTACTTAATGTACTTGTATCTCAGAACAAGACGCTCTACGACGTAAATTATAGTTATTGGATTGTAAAGATGGTGTCTGCGGGAGATGCGAACACCTCCCCCACCCTGTGGATAAAATTCCATCCTTCAACACCAGCATCACAAGAGACCCGGGGAGCCGCCGTATTTGTGGTGGACTGGCCATCTGATGCCGAGCAGTAATTGGCGCTCCTAATCCTCCTGGCGGGAACATCGAACGTAATCCCGGTCCCATCCACAGAACAAGGTGAAGATAGAATGAATGTTTACCAAAATGTGTGAAGCTCTCGCTTAGCGGTAATAGTGTCATATCCTAGCGAGTGGGAGAATGATCGATGGCGCACTTCAGTCGTTTATCGTTTATCGTCTCTCAGTCTATCGATCACTTGCACTAACGAGAGACAAAGATGAATGAATGAATGACATGCACTTTTTAAGTCCATAGCTTCATAGAGCAGCATATCATTTGTGAAATTTGCCATACCTAAGTCAGTCGGTCCATATTGCTCTGAATGCGGATGCTCAAATGCACGAGGGAAAAACGAGGAATTATCATTTCACACATTTCCAAAGATCCTGAAATTCGCAAGAAATGGGTGACTGCCGTTCATCGAAAAAATTTCCAACCGTCGAACTACTCCATGTTGTGCAGTGAACAGACTCATTTATAGAACATGTGTGTGTGGAAAGCCAACCTCTGAGACATATCGAAAAAACTTTATCCGAATGCTGTGCCGTCTGCCTTTTTCGCCTTGCCAGAATATCTGCAAGTGACACCGAAACGCCGTAAAATGAAGGCATCTGAAACAGCAGCGAGAGTTGACATTGATCATTTTTTGAGCATCGATTATCATCCGTCGACGTCGGAAAGTGTCATAGTTGAACTTAGTCAAAACTCCACAACAAAGGACGACGATAGTGAGTTGCGTAAGCGCATCGCAGAAATAGAGACTAGTTTACAAAGAGAGGTGAAAGCTAGGAGTTTACAGAGAGGTTGTAAAAGCCTACAAAAAAGGGCTGAGAAAGCTGAAAGATACAGGAAAATGTATGGAAAGTCACGTGCAATTAGTCTACGGAAACAAAAAAGCTTGAAATAAATTCAGCAAGCAAAGCAGCGAGTTAAAAAAAAGCGAATGCATTTTACCAATATTTTGAAAGACTTAGAAAAAATCATTTCTCGAACGAGAGCATTTCATAAATTTGAAGGATTATTATGAGGGCGACTCTCTTAATCTAGTGAAACAACTAACTATGAAAGGCTAAAAAGTCAAACAGTTTTCGAATGAGGTGAGGACGTTTGCTTCGGCTCCTCACTTTTACAGCCCTCGTGCATACGAATAAATCCGAAAATACTTTCAGTTGCCGCATCACTCAACATTGAGGAGTTGGATATCAAACATTGAATGGCGCCCTGGATTCTGCACTCCCACCTTCGAAGAATTGAAAAGAAGGCGAGACTCAGATCAAGGAGAAAATTTCAAATTCTGTTCTTTGCTTATGTGATGAGATAAGTCTAAAGAAACATGTTCAATTTGATTCTTCATTCAGCAAGTATTTTGGGTAGCCTATGTCGACAAAGGACTGTTCCACGAAAGAACAAAGGCTCAATCGGCTCTTGTTCTGATGGCAGTTGGCCTTAAGGGCTTTTGGAAAATCCCATTAGCTTGTGTTTTGGTCAATGGAGTGATTGGTAGCTATCTCGCTTCGATTTTGAAGGAATGTGTGATACGACTTCATAATGTAACTGTCATAGTGGCATCTATTACGTGATTGAACCAGCCGCAACATTGCTGCATTGGAGTTATTAGGTGCCTCAATATCCATTAACAATCCGAAACCTTACTTTCAACATCCAAGTGACCAATCACAAAATGTGTCCGCTTTTCTTGATCCAGCACATGATTAAAATTATTCGAAATTCTTGGCAATCTCTGAAAATTATATTGTGGAAAACAAAGATCAAGCGTATTGGAGTTATATTGACCGACTAGTAGAAATGCAGAACACTCACGGTTTGGTGCTGGCGAATAAGTTAACAAACCGTCATGTTCAATTTCATCAACAAAAAATGAAAGTTAATTTAGCGACTCAGGTCTTTCCGAAGTCCGTAGCAGATTCAGTGCGGTTTCTTTACTATCAAAAATTTCCTGGGTTCACGCATTCTGGTGACACCTGATTTTTGCCTGGAAGCTCTTTTCTAATGATTTCAAAGCCCCGATGAAGCATGAAAATATGGACCAGAGGACAATTTTCATGGAACAAAGAAAAACAACGTTGAGTAGTCTTACTGATTTGCATAGCAACAGTAATATACAATCGATAAAAAAGACTGGCTTTCTGGGTTTCTACGATGACCTTGAATCCCTGAAATTGTTGGTAAATAGCTTGTTGACACAAAAAGTTTCAATTTATTTTGACCTACAATTTATGTCAAAATTTCATGGAATTATTCTTCAATTCTATTCGTTTGAGGAACGGTTGGAATTTCAACCCAACACCACATCAGTTCAGATCTGCTTTCAGACAACTTTTGATTCATGCTAGATCAGATATTCTACATTCTCCGCCACTATCGACTAATGCTCAGTCTTTTGATGCAACTGTGCAGCTATCCCTCCAATTTATATCTTCTGAAGAGAATATTTTTTCTGAAGAAAGACATGATGCAGAAATATTCTCTGACAAGCATTTCGTCGATCCCATAATGCCAAATGATGGCCATGTTCTAATCAAGCGATGTGCGACATTTGGGAGTCAATTGTATTACATAGGCGGGGCGGTTGTACGTCGCATTCAATCAAAACTAAATTGTGAAAATTGTCGAAATTCTCTGTACGCAGTTCATCGTGTGGCCAATTCTTTGCCGTCAAAATTTATAAATCAAATAAATTGTCTCAACAAATCCGGGTCTGGTGGTTTAGTGAGGCCAAAGTAAGGTTGTCTTTGAAATACTCCTCTGCACTGAGAAACTGATAATAACATAATTGAAAAAGCAATTAAGCAGCCTAACGCACCGCGAATAATAACCAAAGTCGTCGAAATAAAATCAGATACATTTACTCATGAGTGTAACTTTGTTGGAATTGAACATCACCAGCTTCTATTGATTCGACTTATCACTTCAAGCTACATCTACATGCGGTGTAAGAAACTGGTGAAAGATATATCACAGGAGAAAATTGGTCGACGGCAGCGCCTCCATCGCACGGTGATATTCGAGAACATGTAGTGTTTACTTAATTTCATATTACAAGTGAAAACGTAAATTATTCCACTCTTGTTACTTAGTACAATACATGTTATGAAAGTGTGCGTTGACCTTAAAATTCAACTTATCTCGTAAGAATAAAATGTTTAATTTTTCTTTTTTGCTTTCACAGCACCAATGTTCTACGTGTTCTATCTCATGGTCAAGGTAGATGTTAATGTTTGACGCGATCAGTCTTTGAAAGAGGTAAGATGAGGTTCAAATCATCAGCGTAAGCTACCAATTGAGTGAGCCGCGAATGTCTCGGGCTTGCGCTTATATCTAATATGAAGATCGCAAATAACGCTGGATCCAACACAGAGCCCTGTGGAACACCCTCTTCATGTCGACAGTTCGTGATTATGTTTATTTACTTTTACCTTACATTTTCGATTGGACAGATGATCACCAAAGAAGTTGATCAATCCACAAGGGAGATGCAAAGCTTGAAACTTTCTTAGAAGGAGATTATGATCGACAGAATGAAAAGCGGCAGACATGTCAAATTATATGATCGACATGCCAAGGTTTGAAGGATCGTCATAAAACTGTAGGCGCAAACTTCTACATAATTTTCAGTGACGTCAGAAGTCGTCGAGTGCTTGGAGCGAAATCCATGTTGAAAGTCGCTAGAAATTGACCGAATCATTGTAAAAAGACTTCTTTCAAAGATTTTAGCCTCAGTTGAGTGTGTACAAGTTGGTCGAAACTTATCCATATCAGACGGAGATGTATTTTGGGACAGGGGTGACAATACCCATCCTCCAAATTGTTGGACATTATCTGCATTTGATGGATGTATCGAACAAAACTTTCAATGGTTATGTAAGAATAGGTGCCATTTCAATATATATCTTGGATGGAATCATATCTTGTCCCGATGATTTCTGAATAGAATGGTTATGGTGATTACTTAGTATTACTTCCTCAGGAATAGTGATATTCCTGAATAGTCATCAGTCTAAGAATGGGAAATATTCAGGAGTATTATCGGAGTGATAAATCTTTGTTAGACCATCAACTATGAGATTGGCAACATTTTAAGCATCACCGAATTGAGATTTCATTACTCCAAGACGACCTTTTGTTACTGCCAGAAATTTGCTTTACAATTTGCCATGCCTGTCGGTTGGTCTCAAAATGTTGAGTAGATAATCGCTTTGATTTTTCAATCTCTGATTTCACTTTAATCTGAGGTTGCTTGTGTCGTGACCAATTCTAGGATCTGTGTGCTTCCCATCTATCATTAATCAAAGATTTCGTGTGGGGTAAGCCATTCTTTGTCAGAAGGGAACATTATCACCTGTATTGGAGGAATACACTCATTTACTCGTACACGATGTAAAATCTGAGAGTTTATTACTGTAGACATGATATCGACATCAAGATCAGGAGAAAGTAAAGGGTTCCAATTAATATGATCGACTGCAAATCTCAATAGTTGAAGGTTCGTTTGTGTATAGTCATACAGTTTGTGAACTCGGTCCAGCGTTCGACGAGAAAATAGATGGGTGCGTGCCACGAGGCGGAATTATTATATGTACACGCTAATGCATTTCACAGTTATTTTCAAATCGATTTCGATAATACAAAAATGCGAGTAGAATTAATCTAGAATAAAACATTTGAAATGCAATAGCTGCGGTTATTCTTCGTCTTTAAATATTAGCACACAACATAGAAACTATATGCTATATGGAAGTATTATATCCGTTTGTATTAACACAGAAATGATTCACCTTTAACACAATAAACTACAACACAACAAAGAAAGCAATTTAAAAGATATGACTAGGGGCTATCTATTTTATGTGCACGCAACCAGAGGAGAAGTGTAAGTAAGAATGAGAAATCCATCGAAATTAAAAATGATTGTTTACCATTGATAGTCTCATATATTAGAATATAATGGAAAGGTTTAATTATTCATTCTTCAATACGCTAAATATATAACCTGAGAATAATGACTGAGCCCGGTGAATTGGTTGGTAAAAAGCCCGGTATCTGCTTGCGCCGTTCCTGTTGGTGCACCGAAATAAAGTATGTCACCGGTCAAAGTATGTGAACTTTGACAAATTCGCTGTTTCATTATCTTAATCGAATAATATCTTTCATATAATCTTTATAATCTATATTGAATATAATCTTTCATAATATCTTATTCGATTATAATTTGGCTAACATTATCACATCATCCAGAAGCAGCTCGTCTGCTTGATTCTGAAATTCTTGCAAAGCAACCTACCTATACAGATTGTGAAATTCACGAGTGACAATTTAGGTTTGGCGCTCTTTAAGAATGTGCAAAAGTGTGATTTTTTACGAAAGTGTGCAAAATAAGAGCACTAGGTGTGTGGGTAATCAAAACATAAAACTTGGGTACGCACTTAGTGCATGGCCCCTTATCAATGAAATGGAAATGAACCTCAAATCACTAGCCAACAAAGAAATCGTTGCGCGTTTATAATTTCTCATTAGCAAGAATTACAACTATATAAACAGTCTGAGCATTCTATCTGACTTCACAAGGAGTTTGAGGACTCATTTTCAACTGAATTCAAATGACTATTGGAATAAAGTAGCTTGCCAACCATGTTTGTCGAAAATGCAGCCTGGATGCTACAGCGCACTTTTTCAGTGCTTTTCATCGTTTCAATAATTTAAATAAATTAATAAAAACTTTGAGAATCAAATAAGCTATTCATTGCCTATTTTACCGCATTACATATTTTCATATTGTCGCGTCAGAGATTACAAATTAGAATCAAACAAGCATGAGGCGTCTTATATTGTACTGAATTTATCTGTTTCAAAGTATAATACTGGCTTCGAATTGCTGATATCTTGGTATTAGTAGTTTGGCTTGACGGATAATGCTGTGTTTCCATGGGTAATGAGGCCATCTGATTGTATTATGCAGATTCTTCAATAGAGGACTTTTTGTCATACTGTCGCCCGTCCCTAGCTCAGTTGGTAGAGCGTTGGCCTAGAATGCTAGAAGTCGGTGGTTTAGACTCACCAAGACACGCAGATATTTTGCGTCAGTAAAATTGCACATGACTTATCTGAAACATGACTACTGTGGAAGACATTTGAAAATTGGAATACGTCATCATCTTTTAATTAAAGAAGTTCACACGTAAGAACGTCAACATTTAAAACATTCAAAGAGTTAAAATTCTGTACTTTCGGTCACACTTCCAGGCTAGTTTGTGAGCAGAGCAATTAATTGTTTTACTATACACGTATCTGGCTGATAGAACGCGATTCATTGGAAGTGTATAGCTGATCACACTTAAAGCAATATTTCGACAAGTTTAACACTTTTTTTGATTAAATAGAATAATTAAATATTGAGTTGCATCCTCAGTTGAAAAATGGGAACAGACTTGAATAGCTGCTATTTCACCCAATATCAGAAATCATCAGCAGGCCTAGTTCACATCTTCACCATCGACACAACTTCCTTTTAAAGTTGCAGCCATCATAGGTTTATAACACCTTAAGTAGAACTCGTACTTAGATGAATAATAGCGATATGACTTCTGCATCCACTGACTGCTATGAAACCAGTATCATATAACCCTTGTAAATCAAAACACTGCTTTAATCGGGACACTTCGGAAAATTGATATTTGTCCCAATTAAGTGGCCAATATGGCTTTATCACTGATAAAGCTTCGTAAACATCAAGACAAATTCATTTTGAAAGATTATTGTGGTACTGCATGCAATGCTTGAAATTGAGAAGGATCAAAATTAAATTTCGAATCCAGCTCACTTAGCGAAGACTTCGAGTGCTTCGGTGATAGATTGCATATTGACACGGTATGCAGGTGAATCAAATATCCTTCAGTGAATCTTATTGGTTGCCTTAATGCCGTACAGCCAACTGCCGCTGGCTGGTGTGGAAGTGAGACACAGAAGAATCTTGTTGGTTGTCTTAATGTTGTTCGAGCCATGCTAGATCACAGATCTAGATGCTACAGATTCCCCGAATGCTAGCTCGCCGGTCTTTCAATCTCATGATTTAGGGAAACAGTTGCCTGATTGCATGAAGTGTTGAGAGTTGCAGATCATATTGACACGTTTAGAAAGAGAGATGACCCAATTAGCGGAAGAATTTTGCAGAGTAGAATCGCGGTTAGAAGTGAGGAAGTTGCATTTGTCTCAATGAAACAACTGTCTTATCATTTTACCAGAACTTATAAGTAGTTTTTCTGTACATTGATATATTATCGCTAAGCAACCATCACTCAACATTTAAGCTTTTATTCCTTACCGATGCATGAATATTTGAAGCAATCATTATAAAATGATGTTCGTTTAAGAAATTTTAATATTAGAAATATCATAACAAATTCTCTGCTTAACACTCAGCAGTACCAACATTTGTAAAAAGCAGCAAACAATCAACAAAGCAAAAGCAACATCGTGTCGCACGACAGAAACCGATTTTAGCATCCTTGAAGGCTTATTCATAATTATCCTTAAATACCACTTACGCACAGAAAAATTTGCCGGAGCACGATCGGTGTAATGTGATCGAAAATACAACCCGACACCCACCTGATTATTTGAATCATAAAGTCACCAGTCATTAATTAACTAATAGTTGGGTACATAGCGATGGAAAAACAGCAGAATTGCCAATAAGCAAAATGAATAATATGGCTTACTTCTCCAATTGATCACTACTGAAATGAATGCATGAGTGTTGTAATTTTCATCGTTGTGATTGTGAAGACGCGAATATTTTGTCATGAATCACAATGTTGAGATGATTCACACAAGATTTTGAATTAATGTCAATCATACAGGATTTTCCAAGCGCCAATAAGATTAATCGCGACATCAAATGATGCAATCCGTAGTTTCAGCTGTGAAGTCAGTTCAGAAACCGTGACCTCCTCCCCATCCCACGCCCGACCAATTTTGTGCTATCAATTCATTTTTCAAAGATTCAGGTAAGGTCTTTATTTTCATAATATATTTCTACTTATCTCATCCCTACCATAAACACGAAGATATACATTAGAAAGTTAAGGATAGGACAGGCTTCTTACAAGCAGAGGGTGAGTAATAAATATCCTCATTTTCAAATACCAGTAATCTTCTTCATGACTGTTAAATCGCTATGAAGAACATGAACATAAAAAACTAGTCATGAAGCTAAATCAAACATTTCATTTTAAGCATAAGATCAAAGAGCAACTTTTCATGTATTCAATTCATCAATTTTATACTAATACAGAATCCTCAGAAAATATACTCAGGAAAAACGCATTAGTTGAACTTTCAAAAAATTCACCCGCAAAGAAACAGTCAGCAATTGCTGAGAATGGAACAACTTAAAAGTAGTAAACATGCAGCAATTATTGAATATTGCATCATTACATCACCGGGAAAATACTTTCTTTGCAATTTTGCATGAATGCATGTTTCTCGTAGCTGACACGTAAATCTAGATTATACAGCGTTGCCACCGGGCCTCGAGATCCCATCCGCGCGGGCAGTGTATCGATGTACAGTAGTATAAATGAAGGTTTAAAATAAAGTATATGATATACCAGGAAATTGTATCTGTGAGGACTTACTTTTGGGAACATATTTGCCGTTCCTGGAAATTATCCACTAAGCAGTGGATTGGTATAAACTGTTTTATGGAAAATGTTTACGAAAGGAAAGTTTCTGTTGCTAGAATATCTATAGAATATCATAGAAGCTGTCCTGAAGGCCACAGGAGCACCAAACAAACATTCACATTTTGACTGTGTTGTTGAAGTAACAACCTTATATTTCGTTGTCTTTCACAAAGCGTAGTTAGTAAAAATCACGCTATTAACCTAGGCACATATTTCAGAAGTAGGAATACATGTTATTGCATCAATATGCCATTTTCTTACTCAAATTGAAAAGTACGATAATAAAATGGCCAGAATGGTGTAATTGTGATACTCTGTAAGATAATTAAAGCATAAAACGTCATAACATTCACATAACCTGACTTCCGCGCACGAGAGCCAATTTAGAAATATATCGAACTATTTGCTTCTTTTGAGTTCATTGATACAAATGACCATTTTAGCTCAACCACATCGACAGCAGGCTCCCCGTTAATTATGCTTTGAGCTTAAACACAGCTGTTATTATTATTATTATTATAAGTAAATGAAAACACGTTATTTCTACCTCAACAAAACATCCCAACCGATATAAATCACAAATACAATAGGCCTGCCTACCAACATATTTATCGATAACCTAGAAGTTTAATAATAATAATAACTGTATATTTATAGAGCACCAGCACTTGGTGAGTTCATGGCGCAGTAAAATTATACAACATTACATGCACATAAAAAACATAAACTCGTCAGCGATTGCAAGAAATAAAGTATGTCTTCAAAGATCTTTTAAGTGAGTGTAGGGATGCAGAGTTCCTCACGTCTCTTGGCACGGAATTCCACAATACAGGTGCAGCATAGGAAAATGATCTTCCAAAGCGCATCCCATAATTACGAGACCCCAGAATTCGGTTGTCATCAGATGAACGCAGCGATCGCCTCGGAACATGTACAGATACGAGATCTGACAAATAGGACGGACAAGAGTCCTTAAGAATCTTGTACACCGTGACACAAATTTTATAACATATCCGTTGTCTGATACGAAGCCAGTGTAAGTTAGAATGGTGACACGATATATTATCTTTCGGAATACGCATAATTAATCTTGCCGCATTGTTTTGAATACGCTGTAGCTTATCCAGAATATACGTTGGACAGTTGTATAGAATTGAATTACAGCAATCAATTCGAGAAAGAGTACTGCACACCCCAGTTTTACACGCATCTGTTGATAAATAAAGTTGGATAAAGCGCAAACGACGCAACTCACAGCCTAAAAGACGAATCAAGTTGATAACGTGACACGATAAATCGAGGTTTCGATCGAATGATATACCAAGATTCCTCACTTTCTGAGAAAAATCAAAATGCGGTAGCGGTTCAGTTACTAATAGTTAATCATGTTAAATAAAGTCAAAGTAGTAGTTCTACTAGAAAAAATGTTTAATTATATGCATGTATTTGCAAGAAATAAGGTACTAGGACTTCAAAAAACATCTGTAAATTTATAACCCCAGGCTGTCTTACCGAATAGAAAGTCAAAAAATGAGAAAAAATGACGAATTTTTCAAGAAAAAAATGAAAAAAAGAATTTTGGGGGCGGAAAAATGAAAGAAATGATAAAGTATCCACTAAGAATCGAACAATATAGCGTATCACTTTCATCATTGCAATAGTATAATGAAATTTTTAATTGACTCCTGTAGCATTTCCATCCAAACAACATGTCCGACAGTCATCATTCAAAAGATTATACGCTGCAAATCTTAAGGTTAAAAAATCGTACATATCAAAATCGTGTACCCGTATGTTAAGATTTAATAAATAGAATGAATGCATCATTAACTATCCATCACTGTATACCGTCTTTAGATATCGATGTCTCACTTAACATTAACTACGTAAGTTGTACATGCTCAACATCCAGTCAAAATAAAAACATTGGTGATAGAAAAACAAAACCAATCAATTCATGAATAATTGCAAATATAGTTCATGGCTTCACATCTTCTTTCGATTTTTAACATTGTTCATAAGTTTCTCGAAAGCACACTTTCGCTTCGATCCAATCTCTGCTCTTTTTATGGATTGTTTTGTATTTAATTCAAACACTATTTTGTATTTAAAGTCACACTAATTTAACGATGATAACAAACAAAGTCACACTTGTTGAACGATGATAAAAAAGTCACACGAATAAAGCAAAATTGTCCTCTCATTTCTTGTTTTATGTGTTGCATACACGGACTTGGTTGCATAGAACATAGGTCCGAAGTCAATGTTTGGCTAATTCAAGTGGAATCATCCGAGCAGCATTTATAACAAAAACAAAATACTGACCTCAGGTATTTTTTAACTGACTGAAATGACAAGAAGGAAAATCATCGAAGGGAAATACAATGAAATATATCTACACTCTACATTTATTATTAATTGTTACAGGATGTTTCCTGTGGTTCGTTGATTTATTAAAATCACCCATAAGATAATGAATAGCCCAAAAAACAAAGTGTTGCGGAAGTTTAATGATTCTCCATCAAGTTATAAGACATCTGGAGTTCAGTGAATTAGTCAACAAAATCATAAAATCCAAAAAGTGGAGAGCTGATTTATGAAAATCTATTTCAGAATGCATGATTTCGAAGAAAAAATGAAAAAAATGACAGCAGCAGCAAAAAAATGAAATAAAATGATATCTTACCAAATAAATGAAAAAAATGACGCACTAGACAGCCTGTAACCTCAAATAAAGGAAAATTTTCTGAGACCTTCATCCGCGCACGTTCAGGTCCATCCGTGCAGTGCAACGCTGATTATATAACACTGATAAACAAACTTTCTCAAGTAGATCAAATTTAACATTCAGGGTAGTGCGAATTCCAAATATTAATGAATTCAATGCAATAAATGACTAGCGCACATGCCTTTCTCGGAATGTGTAGTTCAATCAACACATGCAATTAAAGGATCTACTATATCTGATATCAAGATTCTCTAGTATCATATATCTAACATCAAGATTCACATAACATCCAAGTTTCTCACATTTTTGCCGAAAAATAACGAATTTCTCAAATCAAGGAAAACAATGAACATCCAATCTGAACCATCTTTCAACCCTATCATTAGTCATCCAAGGACTTGCATCTCTTCCCCACCTCACCCAACTGCACTTTGATCATGTGACCCCGCCAGTCAATCAGACGAGTGAACACAATGTCCGCTGAGATAATAAACAGTCATTTCGCATTACCTTATAACTTCCATCTTTAACAGTGTT
The DNA here is from genome assembly GCA_907163375.1 of Prostheceraeus crozeri. Classification (NCBI taxonomy): domain Eukaryota; kingdom Metazoa; phylum Platyhelminthes; order Polycladida; family Euryleptidae; genus Prostheceraeus; species Prostheceraeus crozeri. The sequence goes on along the minus strand of CAJQUW010000229.1, from coordinate 82,742 downwards.
CTCTTTGACGCAGAACTGACCCGAGCAATAGTTATTCATTAAGCGAACCACCTCTTTGGATATCTAGGTCATCAATTCACTGTACATGTCCCAGCAATCTCAGTGCGATTTCTTTGATAATTGTGTAGAATTTCACTTTGCCTTGCGCCCTGATTTTAAAGTACATGTATGTCTTCATTTATGTTTCTCCGGCTCTGTGTTAGTTTATTTCTTCAGCTGAGAACCCTCATTCTTTTGTCTGTATTTGACTGTGTCCACAAATTAACTTTTTACAGAATTTTCATCCCCTAGCACAGCAAGCAGACATTTCAGAAGCTTGAGGTTGCTGAATGAAAAAGGAGTGGACTAAATTGCTTTGAATGAACAAAAGGAAAATATCAGATCTTCCAACCAGTGTTGACGCAGGCACCCTGTTGTCACTATCAAGCCGAATCCTAAAGTTCACACCCATTTTGAACATTCGTTTTTTAACATTTATCTATAAAATTCGAGCTTCCAAGATGTTGAAGTTACAAACGCCACTGCTGAGTGGAAAGAAATCACTGATGAGACATTGCCTTCAAATAAGACCAGTCAGTGAGAGTGGGTGAACCCATTTCACTTACGAGCTCTAACTTCACTGTTGACTTCTGCCAACCAACGTTCGAAGGCGCATTTGAACGGTGCCGCAATGTCGGTGCATGGTTATCCGCTTTCCCGATTTCTGGTTTCGGCACGAAGTTGACTGATGACCAGCTCCTGATAAACTTAGCCATTCGATTAGGGTGTAAAATTGTGGAGCCTCATATGCTCGCATAGGAGTGGAAGTTTCTGGAGATGGTCACTATGGACTTTCATATCAAAGAAGTGCGGGTCGACCCCCTCGACATGCCATGCTCAACGATACAATCCAACGCTCTTTAAAGTCAATCAACATTCCTGCCATTTTGGAACCAACGGGCCTACCTAGATCTGATGGCAAGAGCGTTGATGGAATGTCATTGACGCTTTGGTCACATGGCCGAATATTGACCTGGGATCCCACAGTTGCGGATTCCTTAGCACTCAACCACATTTACATAAGTGCTAATTGTTCAGGGTGTGTTGCAGAAGAAGCGGAGTAAAAGAAACGCAGCAAGTATGAGACTCTTCTGCGACAAGGATATCAATTCATGCCCATAGTTCTTGAGACTCTTGGTGCTACTGGGCCTGGCGAGTTCTTGAAGGAACTTGGAGCCAGAATCTCAGCGACAACTTCGGACACTAGGTCGTTTTCCAACCTGATCCAACGGATTCAGTTTGCCATTCTTGTGGGCAAGATCGCTGCTATAAGTTGCCAGTGTATACAGTTTACAGCTGGTGTAGGAGTTTCGCTTTTATTCTTTTTTTAATTATTTCGTACGGGCTTTTAAGGATTTTTATATTTAGTGAGCTTGTTAATTTCCTGTATTTTGTGATTTGATATGATATTTTAATTATATAATATTACCATTCTATAAAATCAAAAGAATATTTTAGTGGCAAACATGTCTGTGAGTGCCTAACTTCACGATTTGCACTTCTACCACGAAAAACTCAAGCTTGTCATATGACCAAACATTTAAGGTAGCAAGCCTATCAGTATTTTCACTTGAGTGATAGCCGGAACCACATTTGAGCTATCTGACATTTTAAATGAATTTTCAAAGTACATTTCTAGATATTTAATCAATGTTAATTAGCTTTTATGAACTCTTTTTACGAGTATGAGGAGCGAATGTACATGCTCATACCCCGTTGAGCAAGCACGTTTCTTTATAATATGAGCTTCTAACAGACCATGTCTCAAAAAACGAGGCTACTAATTTACATCTAATACTGTACATTACATGTATGGTGGCAACGGGAACACTTAGTTAACTCCTGAATACGTGCGTATATTTCACTAGCAAATACATCAAATGTCACGTAGAATGTCCAACTGCATCGATATTATCTACAGTTACAGATTGATTGCCAAGAATCAGGACTTTCTAGAGTCAACACAGCTTCAGGATGGAAATTATGTTCACACTACTTGTGGATAGAATGCGCTTCTGCGATTTGATATCGCCCTGCACCACAAGGTGCCCAGTAAAAGAGCAGGAACTCAGATGAATAGAAATATTTCTTCGTTTTTTCTCAGAATTGCACTTCAGAATAGTTCAACTCTAAACGGTGATATCATAAATGTTCGAAGTGATCATGCTTAAAACACATTTTTCGAGTCTAGGCATTTATCGATACATCGCCACTTGAATGGTCTCTTGTCATTCCAGCGTTTCCAGTGATAGATGTGCCCAAATCGATGGATCATGACAGTTGCCTTTTCATTTCTCTTTGCTTTTTATGATTCTCACAGGCCTCCCAGCGATTCCGGATCAAAAATTTTATGATTTTATGACAAATTTTCGAAAATTTTATGACAAATGTTGGAAAATATCATGACCATACGACATGATACATGACCGTTTTGACTCATATCTAACCACATATTCCAGCAGAAATACACATGGGTCATAATTTACATGACCTATGTACATGTATGTACATGTATCCTATTATGACACTCTAAAAACTAACAAATTAAAGGAACAAAAATTATATTATTCTATAACAAATCGACAACATGTTAAAAAATCATATAAAAAAACAACACTTTTTGACTAGTAGTTACAGGAAAATCTAAAAAATTTAACAAAAGAATCATTAACTTCATTTATGAAAACTTATAAACGTCAGGCAGGCACACGTTTCTGATAAAGATCGGAGCAATTTTAACAAGTCCACAGCCAACTGCAACGTTCAAAAAACGTAACAAAACCTCACGAATATCAATGGAAGAACACTTATTTTTCAAAGATACTGAAGGCTAAGCAGAAACTTGAGTATACTGTATAATAAACACTTTAACTCTCTCTGAATTTTATGTTTACTTTTAATCGTTATGCTTTATGTACATTGTATATGCATGACTTTCATTCACTTCAAAAAACATTACTATCATTATTATTATTAACTGAATTATAACTTCTCGTTGACTCAGTCATCACATTCGCCAGCTTATTTCTTTCTTTTCTTCGTCATTTCTTTTTCAAGTTTTGATACTTCTTCTTCGAGTAAGCGCTTTCGCTTTATACCCATCTCCAAAGAAGATTGAGCCTTTTGCAGAAATGTCCTTGATATAGTTTTGTCTCTCAATATTTTCGCAATGTTTGAGTTTGCATCATTGATCATTGATGAACTATTATTTTACTTTTGGTCATGGACGCTTCATTTTGGTGACAAAGACCATCAGAATTTCAGGTGTCAGTACTTGAGGCCACGCACATATAGTGGGATGTCTTTTATCCTTTTATCCTGATTATATACGTGGTTCTTCTCCCAATTCAGGAAATTATGTCATGACCAATTACAATCCGACATTGATAATAAAAATCAGTAAGACACACATACCTGTATTTCAGGCATGCGCACTTCGTCGGTGGTAATGAAGGATGTTATTACATGCAAAATACTTTATAAGTACAATGACGAATCAAGTCAGAAATTATAACTACGGCAATTTAAGTTCACGTACACATGAGAATTATAGCCTTTGACACGGATCATTCATTGTCAATGACGAAGGGCGCCTGGGTAGTACAGGGTTGACTGATTATCATCGACCATTGTATCTGTTTTACAATATAACTTTGGGCACTCTTGTTTTCAATAATGAAAATATTTCAAAAAGTGTTTACACAACAAAGTAGATAATAGCCTATAATTTGATTCAGTAAAAAACATGTAGAGAAGTTAAGTTTATATCGGAATGGTAGAAAAATTACAAAAATTTTGTGACTTTTTATGACAGGCGCTAAATTTTATCACATTTTGACATTTTTTGAAAATCAGGAATTTTATGACATTTTATGACGCTGGGAGGCCTGTTCTCAGTCAGGCCTTGGCACTAGATCTTTTCGAAGAACCTGTTCAAGATTATTGAAAGACATTGAAAATTGCGCCTTATTTGCGCCTACCCTGCGATCTATGATTTAAAAACTACTCTCTGGTTGGCGATCCTCAAGTTGTTCAGGTACACATTTCGCGAGAAATCTGTAAATATTTCAGCGGTAATTCGTTGAAATTCCTGCATTTTACTGGACAAACTAATTCGGTAGTATTTTATTCCTTTTTTAAAGGCGTCACTAGAGAGGGAAATTATCACTTCGGTGTAGTTTACCCCGCAATTCTTTCAGATATTCTTGATAAACAAGATTTTCTATCAGCAAGAAATCAAGCCAGATTTAACTTTTTCACACATGAGCCGTCAAACTCTAACCACGCGTGAAATTCACAACCTTATGACATCATTGATTCGGAGCCTATTACAATGTCTCCACCAGAAACCAGTTATACATCACAGCTATATTTGTACATGTATAATCTGCATATGTCATGGTTTCATTACATTGCTTCTTGTTGTTCGCATACTTGTAGTTCAATCAATTCTGACGTTGTGTGAATATATGAAGCACTGTGTATATTCAGAAATAACATGAAGCAGTGGAGCATATTGGGAATCAATTCTGCTAGACCCGTGTGGCGTGTAACTGATGAAGTTTCAGCTTTACTTTCTCAAAAAGCGCATTTCTCACACGTTCTGATATAATCACCATCAAATTTCCTACATTTCCTCATCAGTGAACCATCCCTGATGCTGTCATTTACCACCAACAAACTCATACAGTAGCTGCATTGTTTTGATGCTAATCGTTGACCAAGAGCAGATTTAACCTGTCGCATATTTTATTGGGAACAAAATCTTAAGAAAATATTATCATCCTCACCTGCTAAAGTCAATTTTCCAGCGCTTCTTATGAGGCACACCGTCACCCATTCTGTCTACAAAAAAAGAATGGATTTAGAATTTCTAGAAAACCGGACAGTGACACGGGGATAAGAACTCTCAATCACAAAAAAATATGAAAGAACCGTAATTCATTGCATGCACTAGCTCATGACCTACTGAGATAATGAAAATGAGTTGATAAGATATCAATTCAAAACACCAATCAATGACGCAACTATGCAATTTAAACAAATTCAGTTTACTTGCACTATGAGAATCTACAGGAATTCATTTTGAGATCGTTTACAGGATGTCAAGCGCATGAAGCACAAAAGAATAAAAATAAATAAATAAAAAATAATGAGCGAAAGGCAACAATATTAATTGAAATCTAAGACATTATAGCATACTGGTTTCCCAGAGAGGTATTCTAGATAGTTTCATTATATGTAAGGAAGCATTAATATGCAGCATTGGACAGAATGGATGCATCACCTAATGAAATTTTCCAATTTTAGTGAAGGTCCTTTAATTCGGAAAAGAAAACTTCAAAAGACTATATTAATGATTTCTGAATGTGATTATTAATGGTATTGACATGCAAAGACTGTGCGACGGCAATGTTGAAATACCTATCGTTCACATTTAGTCTCGTTTTTGATACTCTTCAAGCTCGCAAAAATCCCAGCGGATTGTGTTCTGTGGAACAACTTCTTCTTTAGGGTCACTTATGGACTCATTCTCGACTTCTCGATTGGGTTGGTGTCTGGATTCAATCACGTAAGGATCAAACAGTTGAACAGTTTTAAGATAGACTCAAGCTAGCACTGCCTTTGAACGCGCCATGTGGCATCGTTATGTTGGAAATGCTAAGCGCCACGTTCTTCAAATTGTTCTTTCATAATTAGTTGACTACAGCGTCTTGATGTCAAGAATGTGTTCCATATCATCACTTTTGTGGTTTTCCTCGCTCATCTTACAATGTATTTCTGTTAAATCGCTGGCGTTCTCACAGGTAGGGTGAAGACCGAGAATTGAGCCACAAATGATAAATTGGAAAATGTCACTCAGTGCCGATCTTCCTCAGTGAATGCCACGCACCTTTTGAAGAGAGCATTTGAGAGTAATTTGTAATTTATATTTCTTAAGAGATAGAGGTGTCTTCTTTTGTCGACAGGACTTCAAAATAACCACAAAAATACTTCTGCTAACTCTTCCTCTGCTAGGTATTTGCAATTCACCTGGAGACTTCCTCGAATAGCAGCTGCAGATTTCACAGGAAGTCTTTGATTTAGAGCCTTTGCGCTCGAAAACAATAAGTGATGCATTTATTGATATATGTGCGCCAAGGCGTCGCAGGATATTGTAAGCCAACGTGGGGAGTATAATTATCTCAAAATAATTGTGCGCATTATAATGGATCGAAAGTGTTCCATTCAAACTCAAAGCGTCAACAAAACAGGTTTTGCACTTGCCCACAAAACAGATACGAGTATTGCCTCTAGTTTATGACTTTTGACATTTAAATTTATATCTTTTGCCTCCAATTATGCAATTCTTTCATAAAAGAATCGCAAATGTATTCTTCAAAACAGCTATCTCGTCAGATATGGAAAAATCTCGGGGTGATGCATCAATTCTGTCCAATCCTGACAATCCCAGTACACTCACGCATTTCATCACCTTATTTTAAATGTGACAGTAATATGGTTTATTCTAAGTCGGCAAGAAACTGATTCCACATCATACCGATATTTTTAAAAAGGAGACATCTGAAAATAACCGAAAAACTTTCAAAACTCAGTCATGTTTCTGAACCTCCTATATAAAGCATTCATGTAATTGATACTCGTACATGGAAATACTAGTGCTATTTAACCATGTTTTTATTTCATGATTATACTATTAAACTTTGTTGTCCAACGTAATTTTTCGTTTTTGTCCTAGTTTCACACATTGCTTCATTTGTTCGTTGCGTTCACAATTCCATTTTTCCAAATTTTCCTTCGCCATTGGTATCATATCTGTGACAGCCTTGACACCTAGCATGTCCTCCTTTTCTGCAGCTGTCGACAAACTGTCAGTAGCATCCGCAAGAAGTCGCTGGGCTACAATATCTTTCTATCGATATCGTTCTCCTTTTTCAGCAGGGCTTCTTCCATCTAATATAGAATATTCTTCTTGGCCTCCAACTTCTCAATTATCGCTTGCCGTCTTTGTACTGTCTCTCGCTTGTCTTGAAGCTTCGCCATTATCTTCTTTTCTTCCTCTTCTTGTCTCTTCCCTTCTTTCTTTCCCCAAGAGGGCCTTACCTTCCCCACACGAGAAAGTGGTGCCAAAGTATATAACTCACTTACAGGAGTAACAGGTCACCCGTGGTATTAGCCATGATGCGAAATTTTCTGACGGATGTATCAGATAGGCGTTGCAATCGAATATAATGTAAATTATTACCATATTAGTACACATCATACCAAAGAACTCACTACATACATGAAAGTCAGCATCATTGCACAGTCGATGAACGAGTACTGCAGTCGAAAATGCAATAGATTCTTCAAAAAGATGTGCATTCAAATGCTCGTACAATGTATAAAGCAACGATTGTTGTTCTAACAGAAACGAAAATTAGTAGGACTGCAGAACTATATTTATCGGATTGACTTGTATTTGAAGATTTTCAGCTGATCGCCATAGACTGGGTGAAAATTGGGTTAGTGGGCCTTGTCGCAGATATACAGATCGGTTTGGTAGTGAGAAGGGAAGGCTTCGATTATTCGGTCCTGGGAAAGGCATTCTAAAAAAAGCATCCAGAGGAAGGTATGCTTAAGGCTGTGGATGAGATGAAAGTGAAGGATCATAGACCGGTAGGTAGACCACAGAAGAAGTGGAGATAATGTGTCAATGAATATCACAATCAAGTAACTGATAATAGATGAATCACTTGCAAAGAATATAATTGAGTGGAGGGCAGCTATCAGTCGTCCGACACCATCTAAGAAAAAATGTGAACGTTGGATGAAAAAGAAGTAAACATGCAATACAACGTCACTTCTTTTTGCTATAATAATGCAATTTTACAATAATGCTTCTTGCTTAAATTATGTTTCTTCTTTTGCTGATAACGTCTCTTCTTCCCGATCACGGAGCAGACGACGCAGCGATGTCCGTATCCCACTTCGGTTGATAGAGAGTAGGTTTGAAAGTCTTCTTAGGTCTTCCTGGTAATCAGCGAATTTGAATGTACCAAACTTTTGTTTCGGCCGAACCCCTGTGACCTTGATAAAAAGTGGATACTCTAACTGGACGGCAAGACTTTACGCAATTTAAAATTTGCATTGGAGGATCAAACATTATTAAAGGATGTACTGAATGTAATAATAATTGAATATTGAGTTGCATCCTCAGTTGAAAAATGGGAACAGACCTGAATAGCTGCCATTTCATCCAGTATCAGGAATCATCAGCAGGCCTAGTTCATATTTCTCAGCATCGACACAACTTCCTATTTAAACTTGCAGCCGGGTAAATTTGACAGGTACTGAAAGCATATCCACCATGAAGCAATTTGGTCATTTCCCATACCTCGAATCGATGTTTGCCATTTAAACTATTATTGCCTGATGAAGCAGAATGACCTAAAAATGTAGCGCTTTATGGCAGCTTTTTTATTCGTATCAGAATATGGTATTCAATTTGGCTTTTTCAGATCGAACGAGACCTAGATTGCTCATTTCAGCATTAAATGAAGTCAGTAGTTAAAGAAGTTAAGTAAGCAATTCATCTTGTAGTAAAACATTCACCAAAAATGAGACATGAACTGCAAAACAGCCTAATAACGCACACGATTGTATATTAACAGAACAAATGGGTAATATCAGAAATTCTAGGAGAAAAATGGTCTTGCACTTACTCGACATATTCAGTAGATGTACTTGAATTCTGAAATATCGACACAGTTGCCAATTCCACTAGACTCAGTAACGTAATAAGAAATGCTTATTACATAACTTATGATATGTCAGTATATGCATCATAAATATAAACATGCATCGTCAGATCTTTCACAGAAAAGGACCCGTGTGCACTGAAAGTGAAATATTTTTCAAGGAAATGATTCGCCGCGAGTTCTGACAAAACTCTTGTTTGCAACTCCGATAACTTCTCAGGAAAAAATAATCAAGTAAAATGAAAATGAAGTACAGGCAATAGAATAGAAAGTCAAGCATATAGCATATGAATATAATGAAAAATTTACACAATCAAAGCGAGGCGCTAATCATCACCTGTGCAGATGATAACCAACTATTATTATTCTCTAATATTAAAGATTACAAAGCTAAGACAGACGATAGTTCTTCGATTATGTCGATAGTCTCCATGAGAAATGCACATATTGAAAAACACGATTGGATGGTTGACAAATATACAAGCAAGCTCTATCTTCAAAGACTGCGAATTTCGAAGATTTGATCAGTTTATTAGACAACTTTCAAGAGAAGAATAGTCAAGTTTAATGAAGTGCTTAATTGGCTAGCCATCCCAAATATTTCGCTTAAAATTTGTATAGAATAAGATGTTCTAGATTTTGAAAACACAGGCCTACATGGAATGATACTTAAATATATGTGCGACTTCTTTTGGCGTCATTTATCCATTCAGCTCTAAAATGTTCAGTCAATCTGGTTTTAATTATATCTTTACATTGTTCAATAGTTAAATTTAAGTTGATTATGTTTTCTTCAAGATGTGATAGATTCAATCGCTTGATAAGTCCTCTTATTCTCCAAGACCATGTATATAAGCAGTTATTGCTACTCGAACTGAGTGAAATATGATTAAAGCAAATTTTCATGATACATTTATTGACTAAAAAGAATTCTAACTCAAAAATTAATTGCTGCTTTATAGAAATAATATTCTTAAGGGAGTAATCCAAACTCACCTATCAAGCGGTAGTTTGCAGTTGTAGCTGACAAATGATAGAAACGTTTGTAGAATTGAAACTGTATTTTATTTAATTCAGATAATTTATTATGACAGTAAAATTCTCCACCGTACATCATTTTTGATAAAGCTAGCATTAACTTCTCCAAGTTCTTTTAATTTTTTGGTGGTTAGATAGGCTGATTTATTTCCCTTTTTAGTTAGTGAAAGTAAATGTTTTTTAGTATTATTTGATATCCAAAATCCTAAGTACAGTGTAGTTATATTCTTTGACTATTTCGATTTGCCTTGTATGATTGTTTAAGTTAATATCTAAGCAATCATTTTCAGATACAACATTATGAATCACAATTTTCGTTTTGTCGTAATTAATTTTAAGACCATTGACATTGCACAAATTGTCGACTATTTCTATTTGCTTGAGCAAGCCAGCTTCATCATTACTCATTAGGAGAATGTCATCTGTATATATCAGACATGGTATGTGAATACTGCCAATTGTCGCGGCATTTGTGGCTTCAATATTTGCGTAAATTTCTTTCGCCAAAGAGTTCATAAATATGGAAAATAGGGTTGGTGATGAACTTTCTCCTTGGGGTAGACCCTTTTGTAGATCAAATGCTTCAGATTCAACACCATTGTACAATATTTTATATTTTTATCCGTAATATATCATATCATGACTAGTCACGGCATCTTCCGAGTAGAAGTTTAAATAAATTGCCTTGGCTATTTGTCCTGTTTTCAATTGAATTGGAAAGAGCCAATAATGAAAGATGTTGATTTAATTCTTCGTTATTTATTACAATTAATTTCTGTTAACATCCGTTAACTATGTAATGGATAGAGTATGGCTATGCGATTCTCTGGGATAAAGAGAGGGAAATTATCTGATGAATCCCGAGGGTTTTAGCCCGAGGGATATATCAAATAATTTCATGAGCTATGTCAGAGAATCGTATAGCTATCCTTTATCCGTTATAAAGTATGCCAGATTATTAGGAGCATAGATATCCGCGACAGAATCCCTCTCTAACACGATTTTCCCTGGGAACTAATTTTATCAGATATAGAAGGGATTCTGAAATACGATTCTACAACTATGTAATAATCTGGTATACTTTATCTTCAGGTAGAAAAGGAAGGAAATTAACAGGTCCAGTATAAAATTTTTAGATACACACCGACGTCTAAGTACAAAAGTCTATTTCTAAAAGACTATTTTGTCATCATGACATAGACTTTCGTACATAGACATCGGTGTAAATTTAAAAATTTTATACTGGACCTGTTAATTTCCTTCCTTTTCTACCTGAAGATATTTAACATATGTTAACAGAAATTAATTGTAATAAATAACGAAGAATAAAGTCAACATCTTTCAATATTGGCTCTTTCCAATTCAATTCAAAGCATTATCTAAAAGTTAGATTCACACAGCCGCGCTAAGGTCATTTCTTTGCTGCACACTGCACATGTCACTTGCCTATGTATTAACCACTGCTTCGCATGGCAATTTGATGACGCATTGTCTAAAATTAGATCTGATATCAACGGATGGCTACAGGAGTTTATTCTAAGCTATGGTTTTGTGAACGCGAAATCGCGATGAAATTTCAAGATTTTCAAGAAATAAATAATTCTCACGAAATTAGCAGAAAACTACCACATAATGCGAATCATATAGTACTGTTTTCAAGCACATTGCTTTATTTACTTATTTACCCAGCACGGAAGCAATATAGCAAGGACAACAGGAGAGAGAGCATTTTCTTAGGCATTGTTGATACTGAATCACTCACGACTATTCACGATTATCTAGAGGTCACCCGCTTTAATCATTCCGAAGCTTTGCAATTAGTAATCCTATAACAAGTGAATTTCGCATCTCTATTCTCAGTTCAATGTTGATTGATAAAGATATCGTATTTATTATCTACGGGAACAATCAATGTTTAATTGCAGCGACGTACTGTAATGCTATCATACCTAGGTCTTCATTCTCATCTTCATCTCGTATATGCTTTATGGAATTTATAAGGATTTTTTTGTATTTTCACAATTTCTGATCATGTTAGATGTATCTATATTGACAGTCCTGTTGATTCATTGTCTTGCTATTGAAGGCCTTCCATGCTACTTTTTCTAATTTTAGGACACAAAAATTCATCAAATTTAAAGACAATGTCATTTCGCAACAACGTCCAACAACCCTTACAGTAGCTATTCCCCCTTTTATTAGAAGCAAACAATCATTAACAATGGCAAACAATCCAAATTTAGCAAAATTTTTGATGTTCAATACCTTCCTTATGAGTTGCACTTTGGTCCCACGAATTTTTGTAATTGCACCTAAGCTTCACTCAGTTTGTCATTACCGCCGGATAACATAACATGAGCAACTTAACTTGAGCGTTCGCTAGATTAGGGGGCTTCAATGTAAAATCAAGTTTAGATGTTGCTTCGGCTTTTACACAAACCACTTCACTTTCATGACGAGATTCGAATGATTATTTTTCCTTCAACTATTCTAGCAAATAAGTTGAATCTTTTCTCCTTGGTTCTATTCTCTTTCTCTTTTATTCACCTTCTTTTGACTCTTCATCCTCAAAGCGCTTTATCTCTTTTTCATCTTAGAGATGAAGAATACGTTCTGAGGGTTATCGTTAATTTTGATTGATTGCATTTTGATAAGCACAGAAGTAATGGAATCAAAGAAGCGAACAGCATTCTTGACAATCTTTTCTAATACTATACACTCCTCAAACAGCGACATTCCATCGCTTGACAAAAATTGTTTATCAAAACTCCTCTTTCAAGTACTGCGTTATTATGCGAAAGTGTTAGCGTGGAATTGTCAATGTGGGACAAGTTTGGATACCTTCTGTTGCTCAAAGAATCGGAAACATGCTGCCAATGCGAAGATACTAAGTATATCATGAAAAGCATCGTCGCGGTGATCCATCTATGATATGAGACGAATGCCATTTTCAACTAAGTATGGTGTCTCACTCTCCGATCGAGTTGATAGCGCTGAAGTAGCAGGCAGGTGCAGCCTCAAACAGCTGGAGGTCGTACTCAGAGAACGCAGGTTGAGGTGGTTCGGGCACGTGAAACGGAGGACAGAGGAGGAGCCGATTCATCGCGTGCTCAACGTGGCTGTCGAAGGTCCCAGGCCACGTGGCAGACCAAGAAGATCATGGCTGCAGACCATCCAGGAAGACATGAAGGAGCTGAGGCTGACAGTGGATGACACACAGGCCACGTGGCAGACCAAGAAGATCATGGCTGCAGACCATCCAGGAAGACATGAAGGAGCTGAGGCTGACAGTGGAAGACACACAGGCCACGTGGCAGACCAAGAAGATCATGGCTGCAGACCATCCAGGAAGACATAAAGGAGCTGAGGCTGACAGTGGAAGACACACAGGACCGCGCCCGTTGGAGGAGTCTCATCACGTCCAACCCTCACCAAGGAGGAAAAGCAGACGTTAAAAGGAGAAAGTAAAAGTAAAGTAAAGTAAGTATGTCAACCATTCTGTGGTCACTTTGTCACTAAACTCGTCAAATTGAGAAATTATTTAATTATTTCGAGATTGATTCATAGTCGCTACATTCTCCTTCTCACAGCCTCTATTATTTGGGTGCAAGCACCGCAAATCTCTCAAAATCGGATGGGCGATACTTGGCAGTGGTGATCATAGTTATCTCTCAGTATCATGCAGACATACACGTAGTTTTTGATTTGAACACCAAATCCAGCCATTTGTTTCCGTGTTCTTAAGCCGACTGCTCTAAAGCAAGCCAGTTTTTAGAGTCGTCACTATCAACATTTTCCAGTTTTTCACCCGTTTTAGAAGACTAGACTTCAGACTTCAAAGATTTCGCAAGAAGACTCCGTACCAATGCGTTCAATTTTTCATCCAACAAGAGATTAAGGGGTTCTGAGCTCTGATATAATTTCAAGAGTCCAGCCAAAATAGTTAGATACTAGTATAGAAACGCAACGACTTTTTGCGATAGTGTTCACTCTGCGTCCGGGAGACCTTGGTTCAAACCTAGGTCGGGTCAAACCAAATACTTTTAAAATAGGTACACTGCATTGCTAAACACTCAGCACAAAAACAGCGATGGTGGATAAATGGCAACTCGGCCATTTAGGCTCTGTACTTCCGAGCATAATTAATCCAGATTAATATTCCGATCCAGTAATTTGATCGTAGAGGAGTGAAGTGATGCATCTTTTTAGAAAATTACCCTCTAATTCACAGGGTTTCGTTCTTGCATTGGTTAATACCGGCAAAATGGTGCCCAAAATGGCATTTTCAGCATAATTTGTGTCTCATCGTCTTTAGGTTTTCTAGCGTCCTGAAGTGGTTTCTGCACTTATACATTATCCTCTACAGAACTACTTACTTCAACAGCTCGTCAAGTAAATTCCATCAAAGTTCTAAATTATGAAATTTAGTTGAAAAATCACCAAAAATTGACTAGGCATGCCACACCTCTAAATGTATTCTTTTAAATTGGTTGTTGAATCAGAATTTTTAGAAATTTGTACAACCCGTTCATTTTTCAAAGCAAATGGAACAAGTGAAAAGGGAGTAGGCTACATTCTACAAGGTGTTCCAAAAAAGCACTTGTTAATGTGAACGATAAACATGAGTTTTTCTAGGAGACAACACTACATGTCATATAAACTGGAATCGCAACTCAAAAATATGTGGCATTATGGTGTTAAATGCCAGTCAAACAACATATATCAACATGATATCCTACAAGCATAAGTCTCCAATTGACGTTTTACTCAAATCAACAAAACGCTCTGTTATTGATCTATGATAAAAAACAAATAAACTCTTAATCCAATAATATGTTTGTTGTAAAGCACTGTTTCATTTATTCATTTATTAAAGCTGAATAACACAGTACACGCATACTGACAATTTCAAGAATATTTATATTGAGCACCTATCTTCATAGAACATCGTATGTTAGATTCATAATATTTATAGCATGCCTAAACACATCTTACGACTATCTAGAATCTAGCATGCACACATGTCCCTATGAAAATATAATATATAGGCCTATTGAATCTGTAAGTTGACGTTACCAATTACAAGAATCATACGAGGGTCATCCTAAACGTTCTCTATTGCATTATGAAAAAATAAAAATACGCATCTGTAATCCAAAATTACTTTTATTTAACACTCATGGGTATCATTACTCAGTATAATGCAGGGCTGCCACTCTTATAAAAAATAAAAACCGGAAAGTCAAATCGAAATGCCCCCCCCCTAAATTGCGTAGTCGTGGGCCCCTCCAAAATAAGAAACTTACGATCACTCAATATCACACAACCCGGTAAGTTTTGAAAGCGTTCAAACAGAAGTTGGGTCTGTTCTAATAAAGATGCTTCTGAATCCTCACAGTTAGCAAGTAAATGTACAAAATTATTATTGATGTTTATTCAATTATCAGCTTCATGAGGGGGCCCACGACTTCATAATTTAGGGGGACCCATTCCGATTTGACTTCCGGTTTTTACTTTTGATAGGAGTGGCAGCCCTGAATCAGCATGAAGTTATTGAACGATTTCAGCTTGATATAAAGACTGCATATTATCGAATTATCAACATGTAGGCCTATGGATGATTTTACTTAACTGTTTCAAAGACAACTTTCTTCGTTTCGCTCAAAAATATTGCATTCAAATTTATAATGCACTATTTTCGTGCAGCTTTGTCATTTTCTATTAATCGTGCCATGACGTCACACGTTGCAAGATCCCGTCCTTATTGTGAAGAATTTTCATGAAACCACTAGGAAATTGTTGTCCAGCTGTTCGACGTTTGGAAGACTGCTTCAGCAGAGCGGCCTGGTCACAGCAAATATCTTCATACAAAATCCATGGTCAGCGCGGTCTAAATGCTTAGACAGGCATTTCCGTAAGCCATTTTCTTTGGGAGAGCCATTAGTCTTTCGAGAAATCGAGAATGTGTGGTAAAATCTTCCTTTCTATGTTGTGTAAAATGTACCGAATGTCATGAAGGATAGGAATATCTTCATTCAAGATGGGATGCCAACGCACTACAGACTTGTTATTTAAACAGCAATTTTCCTAAATCCTGGATTGACCGTCATAGGAGCCCTTGGAATGGTTTCCGATACCACCAGATTCAATGCCTTGACTTTTTTCTTTTGGGCACGTTTAAGAAATGGTGCATCAGAGTCATCCTATGCATTTGGATGAACTGGAAAACAAAACTTTGCATCCTTTTCTGCAGATCGACGAGCGATTGCGTAGAGATATGCTCTTGCGCTGTTGACCAAAGAATTAGATTGCGTTCAGGTAAATGGTGAGCAAGTAGAAAATAAATGTTATAGTGGTACTCGTGTCAGCAACTGTTTTCCTTTGAATCATAATTAACTTATAGAAATCAATCATTGAGTCGCTAATTGCCATTGCATCAACAACTTTGAAATTATCACTGAGAATCCGCCACGTTACATAAACAAAATAGTTTTGAATCAATGTCACACAGAGTAAATTGACGACTAAAAACTATCGCAACAAAACGGAGGAGTTCTATATTGTGCCCAAATATTACACATTACAGAACACATGCAACTTAATATACTATTTAATCTGAAATGAAATGAGAGCAACATCTGATACAATCCATTACGGGAAATACTGACGTTTCTGGATTTTTAGCCGTCATCAGTGCAGTATACCTGTAAAGAATCAGTAACTCACAAGTAAACAAATCATCATCCGAAATACAGACATCTACAATTAATGAAATACATGCAGTTGAAATCTCATTCTGTAGAGTTCGTTTCCAAAATTTGAAATTTGCAAACACCAATACAAACAACTAATTGGTGTTTGCAGTTCATGCACTAAGCTGAGCTGCCGGATTCCCAAGCACATCCACCTACCGATGGGTTTGTGGAATGCGTTGCTGATTTATTGCACTGATGGCGACTAAAAAGTCAAAACGCTTGCAGTTGAAGTTGCCTGAAGAAACTTCATCAGCCCTTTTAGCTCCGGCAATGATTCAAATCAAACCTTGCTCTCATCTCTTGTACTTCAAACATAATAAAAAAACAATTACGACGTTACAACAATTCCCTCACAATCTCTCAAGGGCCACCTCACGATTAAAAGGGGCCCCTTCGCAGTCTTAGAAGTGGCCCCTTCGCAGTCTCAAAAGGGTACCTCGCGATCTTAAAGGCCCCTTCAAAATCTTAAATAGTTCAAAATCCAAATTATTTGTTCCTTGGCAAAACATTTTCTCACTACTTACTTTAATTTAAAAAAAACGGATATCCAATTAAAACCGGAAGAGTGGCAGCCCTGATAATTTCCTACCAGGTCCACATACTTTTTCCAGCGTTTCACCAGCCCGTCAATACCATCACTGCAACCACCAGATGCCCGGGCAACACATTCACGGTGAAATTCATGATTGACTTCTTCCACGGTGGAAAATCGACGACCACGAAGTTCGTTCTTCACCAACGGGAAGAAGTAAAAGTCACACGGTGATAAATCTGGCGAGTATGGTGGATGCTGAAGGATCTCCCAGTCGTACTCATCATTGAGAAGTTGCACCACGTCTCTTTTCGTTTGAGATGGTGCATTGTCATGGAGGATTATCGGACCTTCTTCCAGTAAACCTGGTCTTTTTCTGCGGATGGCCGGTCGAAGATGATTGCGGATAAAGTATTTGTAATATTCTCCGTTCACAGTTGTGCCAGTTGGTACAGCATGGTCAAAAAGGAGCCCATGAACGTCGAAAAAAAGAATGTGCATTAACTTGATGCAGGACGGACTTCTGATTTCCTTTGTTGGACGTGGATCGTCATGGCCAATCCATTGAGCTGACTGGCGCTTGAGCTCAGGCTCAAAACTTCTGGCCCATGTTTCATCACCAGCAATGATACGATGCAAGAAGCTGTTCCCTTTCCGTCGAAAACGTCGGAGATGAGCAGAGCAAATCCGCATACGTTCGCTCAATTGATGATCGTTGAGCAGATGGGGAATCCACTTGGCAGCCACTTTCCGTTTCTTCTACTTCTCAGTAAGGATGAGGTGGATGGAAGAAGAACTGATGCCCACCTGGTTCGCTAACTCCTCACATGTCAAACCGTTGTCTTCTTCGAGTAGTGAGCTCACATGGTCAACATGAACATCGTCACAAGCGGTACTCGGACGACCAGATCTGACTCCATCTTGAACGTCCACAGTTCCACCACAGAAACTCTTGTGCCACTTCCTCACAGTCTCATACGAAGGACAATGTTCTTGCAAACCTTCTTGTAGGATACCATGCGTTTCTGTTGGCGACTTATTCATAAGAACATGAAATTTGATTAACTGACGAATGTCAGTTTTACAAAAACTTTCTCGCATCTCTTCTCTATTCATTTCAATGATCAAATGACAGTCCGGTCAGACAATGAACGATGTTCTTGCGAACCACTAAGTTTCTAAGCAATGATCGCGAGTCAAAACAATTAACAGTTCCAATTTCAATCAATATGCACAGCCTGACATACCCGAATCAATACGTTGTAATATCTGACGTACTTTATGAATTAAACAACAAAACAGAGAACTTTTAGGATGACCCTCGTAGGTCTATCAAATGATCCTGAACCGCTGGTCAGAGTAATGTGATGAAATGTAACGTCGCTCATACAATACATCCTATATTTGAAAAGGAAAACTGATACTAAATTTGCTATTTCAAGATACTAAAAAACATTTTCATCATTAGAATTAATGATTATTCTGAATCTATTTCAAAAAATTCATCAACTCTGGATTTTCAAATTTCCCTGAGTTTTCCCTGTTTTTCAGGTCGCTATACACCCTGCCGGACAAATTATTTCATGCATTTGGCTATACAACTTTGTACATGGAGATTGTGCATTTGTAAGCTGTGCTACGCTACTATTCACCAGCAATGAACCATGTGGCATCTGAATTTGATTTTGATATCCTCCTTACTTCCTGTCGAAGATTTTCGTTTAAAGTTTAAACCTCTAGATAATCCTTGTGTTGTGATAGAAATAAATTATATGTGATAAATGATAAACATGAAAATAAATAACATCAACAAATCCTGACTCTTCCCAAACTGCTATTGATCAACAAGGTTCATGTGATGCTGTAGGCTTTCTCACAATATCATTCACACAAGCAAGGGATTCTCCTTGCTTTCCTCACACATGATAGAATCATATTATGCCGCCCACGCCCGATGCATAGTTGACTTTTATCGATAGAGCTATACGAAGGTTTGAGTGAACTGTCGGGTATCTGATATGTGACAGCTGAAAGTGTCGTTCGTGCCTTTTGTCTTCTTGGGTAAGCCGTCTTGGAGTTCCATTATTCCTATTTACTGACCAATGTCTCCAGTTCAAAAGTGCTCCATTTCAACAATGGAAGTCAGAGGATTCCAACGCTTACGAACCTCACCGCATCATCCACAAAGCAATAGCAATTTGGATAATGGATGCATAATAAAATACCATGATAAAATACATAGATTGTCTCAAAAAAGTGGCATGTCGGAGAAATTCCATCACTTTGAAAGCTGCAGTTACGTTCGCAAGAAACATTGACTGATTGCCTTACCGCCGGTCGAATTTACTTTACGATCTACCCATTCCAAATGAAAGCGGTTTCTATCCCCTCACTGGTTACAGATTCTCCTATACTGCCATTCCTGCACCTACATGTACTTCTATACCAAAAATGACAATCTATCTCTGAATATGTCCGAAGATTAGCCAAACAAGTAGAAGCATCTGATCTCACACAGATCGTTCAAGGATTGAGGGTTTCGTCTGGGCTTAAGTGTTCGGCGACCTCTTGAGGCCCATACGAAGGTCCTTTGAGTGTCGCAGATTCATATGATTGCCCTGTGACTGTTGAATACCCTTCAAGTCGCTAGAATGTCGTTTACAAGGAAGGTTTAAAAGGCTAGCATTTGTCCTAATGCTGTGCATTCCGGGGAAAAAAGAATCTCAAGTCAAGGACAATCTTCAAGCAAAAGAGACCAGACCCCAATTAACGTATTCAGAGAAAAATATGCAATGCGTGCTCTAAAGCAAAAACAATCTATGTTTAGTTCCAACTGTGCATCTAGGGTCACAGCCAGCAACTTGATGATCATGGCGCTGTCAACGGCATAGACTTATATGTGCATACATTTCTGAGACTTGTATAAAAAGACAAGGAACTTCTGACAACTTACGATGTTTTGAGATATCTTATAAGGGCGGCACATGCGCACCTACTATTTAATCACACCACAGAATATGTAAAACAGTCAAGACAGGTGATTTTGCTGTTACTGATTCCACGAAAATAGTGAGCAACACCACATTATAATTGCCAGCTTTACTTCGATTACTAATTTCAATTGCTAGTTTCAGGGGTTAGTCATCGTATGTCTGATGAATTGCAAACTCAATGATTCTAAATTTTACAAGCTAGCCTCCAAGTTTGTACTTTATGGAGAAAAATATCAGCAGAAATGAAAAAAAGACAAATCATCAACTGAAAATCCAAGCAGACATTCAAAAATCAACTTTGGAAAAGCTGGTGCTGTCATCATCTGATGTATCAGTATTACCCAACAAAAGAAACAAAAAAAAACAAAAGAATTCATGAGCAAATGAAAATGAACAAGTAAATGAAATACAATTCCATTGATGATGAATTCGACGCATTGGAAAAACTTAGACACATATTTCTGTTCAGTTCTTAGAAACAATTAGTGATGGATATTTCGCGCGAATGCCATCATGACTGCTTCAGTTACTGCAAGATAACATTGCCATTTCCACGAGAAACACTTCGCCTTAACTCCGTGGTTATTCTAAGAACTTCGTGGATGGTAGATACGATCAAACCAATATAGAATGTCACTTTCTGATGACAGATCTGAATAACGGTCGCTAATGAGAAAGAAGCGGTAGCAAATTATCTATAGAATGTCAATACCTTTCGCAATAAAATTCTTGAACTTACAATAGCAGCATAACACAATTTACCTACAACAGTTGCAAAATGAATGATTATAAATCATTTATAGGTATATCACATAAGTTATCAAAATCTACAGTTTATGACTAAGAAACGTCAAAATATATATATTTTCACAACTGTCGTTAACATTTGATTCAACCGATATCGAATATTTGAATATAAAAGTGGAAGTGCTGATTAAAATGCGATCATTTCTACGTGCCAGCTGATCAGAAAATCAGAAAAATTCAGCAGTAGTAATCGAAATAGTTTTTAAAACTACTGCTGTATGTTCAAAACAATGAATTTATTGAATTATAACAAATAGTTCTTGATCCTATTTTCTGTCGTTTTTATTCAGATTTTAATGGCTTCGCAGCTGTCTGTAATTGACTCCTATTACAGACAGCTGCTTTATTCATAGCAAATAGTACTCAGGCCACAGTTTTATTTCCTCCTCGAATGATTGAACGAGTGGAGGAAAGGAACTCGAGATCACAAAATGTTTCATCAGCAAAAGTGAATACGCAAATGCACACCTCACATGCTTCAGACTTCCCATGCTATCAATTGCGCTGTACCCCGTGATATCCGACCTCATTCGAATGCTGCAGCCTTCGCAAAGTAGTGTTTGCATGATGTTGCATGCTTCAACCAAACAAAGACAACAAAAGGCTTCTACGGATTTTAGTTAGTGATACGTGAAATGAAATGCTTTTTTTGAGAAATTTTTTAGAAAATATTCATTGGTTTGGAAATATGTTTGAATGTGTTGAAGTAATAATACTCACTCAGAATTTTGACAATTTGATTTCAATTCAGGATTCTCCCTTGTCCTGACCAAGCCGAGTAATGTCGTTTCAATTAATAACTCTATTTGGCATCATATTATTTGTTTCATTCACTTCTTGCTACGAGATAAATCATCACCACACCAATGATGAGGTGACGAAAGTTTTGGAAGATGTCCACTCGAAATGTCCTTCTATTACACGGTTGTATTACTTGAAAGATTTTTCAGGAAATGAAAAAACAGAACGAGGCAATAAATTGCCCGTGATAGAATTTAGCAATCACCCAGGAAAACATGTCACGAGTGAGTATTACTTAAATAGTAATTTATTACTGAGAAACTATTACTTAAAAGTTTTTTAAATAGTATTTTTTGCGTCTTTTGTCAGATCTTCTATGATTTTATACACACATGAAAATAATTTTTGAGAATATCAAACCAGGCAATTAAAGCCTATATTCGAGTGGTTTTCGCATACCGCAGTTATATTTGAAAATTGATTATCGCTGCTATCTAGAGAATCTGGCTTTAAATGTCATAACCAATCGTCATAATGTGATGCTTCCACCGTTCCGCCTTTACTAGGTACTGATATAGCTAAGAAACATGCAATGGTGTAGCTGAGAGAATATTTTGATGCCGGTCATCAGATGCTGTTTTACGCACGTCATTCCACAGTGGTATCAGTGGCACGTGGCGATGGCAATTCTACTTGCTTTTTCGTATCTCAATTTCATCTTCTATCACAGATGCGTTACTTCATGAAGGCGCCTACAGCGGACTGTGACGATAGTAGAAAAACAGCGAAAAAGCACATGATTTTATGGATACTATTAAATAATAAAATGCATTTTTTCAGACACGGCAGCATCATTGGCGTATGCTCATGCCAACTGCAGTGTCAAACCCTGCTGAGAAACAAAATATAGTAGGGCCTATATGCGTAATGGCTATTTCTACACGTTCAATTGTGGATCCCTATGATGATTGGGAACGATCATGAAAGAGCTTACGATATTTCTCACTTCTCAAGTCACTTGCTTGTGGTGTTTCTTTTATTTAATCATTGATTATCGGGACTGTTCATTGTTGATATCCCATTCGTAGATAGGAGTAAGCACAAATGGAATCTACACAGGGGTGCACCGGATTTATCCAAAATGTTTAGAAGCAAAATTTTAGAAATATTCTAATAATTACTAAAAATAGATCATACTGGCTTTGCCGAAATCTGCTGTGATCAATATTGCTTGTATGCCATGATGGATTTCCTTCTGTGGGCCTAATTTTGAAAGCAATGAAGGTGAAATGCGATTCAATGGACTATAAGGCCTATCAGAAGCATAGCTTCTTGTTTTGTTACTTCAAACCACATTTTTGATTCTCATCTTTTTCAAGCACAAGATAAATCATAATGTCCGTATAATCCACTTGTCAACCGGTCATCTATCACCAGAAAAAAATTAAATTAACAAGACTTGCTATCCTAGCTCTGTTCCTTAGAAAAAGAAATTGTCTTCAAAAGTATCATCTAAGCTTCGGCTAAGACGCAAGAATTTTCTGACAAATCAGACACAGATTATGCCTCTACCCATTAAGACTCCAGAATAACCAGGCACTCACAGATGATAGGGGAAAGCGCATTGCTTTCGCACGGTTCCTCCTGTCAGGTGCTCTTGATCTCTAGTCAGTTCTGTGGATAATGAGTCTCATTTCTCATGGGCCATGTGAATCGCTACAATTGTATCGTTTGGGATCGGAGAAGCCACGGGAAGTCATAGAAAAAGACACCCATGCTCCAAAAGTGTGTGTATGGTTAGGGTATTCCGTGCAGTACCGTCTCTTGCTCCTTTCTTCTTTCCTGGAACCGTTACAGGAGAAAATTATGCCAACATACTTCGCGGTCTTGAGAACTGACTCAGATGCATTGAAACGATCTGTTCTGAGTCTGCGCCTGAGGTTGGAAGCGGTGATCGAGTGTGGAGGAGAAACAATTGATCAATGTCTTACGTGAGCATTCATTCATTTGTAAATTAGGGTTTGTTTTTTTCTTTTGTTGATTGTACGCTTCGTCATTGGATAAGTGAAATATTAATTTGCAATCAGCATTTTTTACCTATCGATATGCATGGTTTTATCTATCAAAGTCTATGAGCCAAAAAATAACAATTAAGTTTTGATTGTTTAAAAACAAATATGCTGCATCAAATTCCCCGATCTTTGGTACATTTAAAAAACCGCATGTGGATGTGACTTAATTGAAGCAAATGACAGCCTTTAAAAGTTTTGCGCGGCTTTTTGGACACCCGTTTCTATAGACCTGTGTATGCAGTATATAGGATTTGCAACTAGTACAAGCTGCAATTCTATGTTTCTGGAGATTGTAGAAAAAAAATAGAGGACTCCTCCGACACGTGGCCGTGGTGCGTTCGAATTTGGAAGAATCTACACTATTTTCCAAAACAATTTCACAAAAGTGAAATTCAAATTCTCATTCATGATGTCCAATCCCTCATTCGTGAAATCCAATTTCTCATTCGCGAAACTCCATTTTTCATCCGTGAAATCCTATTTCTCAATTCGTGAATGTCCATTTCACACATCATTTTTAGAAAATGTTTTCTCATTTTAATGCTTCTGAATCCTTTCCTATTCACCAAAGTCAGCACACCCTACAAACAGACTTAAACGCACATATTTCATTACTTTATAGATGTCATGGCGACCTGTTGTGGCGTAAACTTGTTAAAATGAGCGTAGGAGAACGCGTCAATAATCAATTAAGTATAATTCATGGACTATAAATTATTTGATTACTTATTCATCTTACTTAGTTATCACATATTGAAAAATGATCGCTGGACATTAACAAATCTATAATAATTTACATATACAAGATGTTTCGACCACTTTTATTGTATAAATTAATAATTTAGAAGTGCTTGTTTTTGTCCATTAGTATCTATTAGTTGACGCAATATTTCCTGCGCAGTCATAATCTCGATTGCAAAATAAGCATGTTATTATAAAGACAATATTAACAACCATTTTTATAAAATAATCGTGTCATTATCAGAAGATTTACAAGTCAGATAAATTGTCACCCCGAATGACACGTAGATAATATTTCTCGATTTGATTGGAAAACCACAGTAGTTCATTACCTGTCAATGCATCATTTGCTTTCATGGCAATGTTCTCCGGAGTTTGCATCCGGAATTCAGCGATCGTTGTACCATTTGGTTGTCGTGTATAGTTCAAAATTTCGGGCATTATTTCTCGTAATTTTCTCTTTCATTTTTCAAAATTTAAATACACTCCATGCCAGCTCGATGGGATTTGAAAGATGCGAGTATGGAGCCAACCGAAGAACTTGAACGCTATAATCTACGCGCACCACATCCTCCGCTCTGCTGTGAGCAGGAGCGTTTTCGATCACGAATGTAGAGTGTTCAAAGCTTTGAACGTTGCATAAGTCCATCAATCCACGAAATCACTCATTGAAATTTTCCAACTTGAATGAACCACGCCTAATTGAAAAATTGAGCTATTGGGAACTCGCTGCAGTACAGTGTAAGTTGCTTCCTTTCGAGTTTGGTGCAACTACACAAGAGCGCGATCCGATCTTCCGACGGACCTCGGTAAGACGACAAAATAAATTATCCGATCAATTTATCGTTCGACCACTCGATCTTGCTTCGATGAGACGATCAACATAAACCATACGACGAACTTTGTTTGCTTCGCTGTTAACATTGTGAACAAGAGGTCTCAACGTCGTCAGGGAAAGGGTTCACAAGTCAACCAATTTTTGAAAGTGTTCTTGCTTACGATGACGTGAAATTGTTTCTGAATACGGTCAGCGTTCAAGCAAGAACAGGCGTATATTGTCGGCACATCAGCACGTCATAAAGATGCGATGGGCCGGATATCGTCTATCATGTGATTTTGATAGTCATTCCGAAGATTTTTACAAGTTAACGTCACATAGGTCGCTATGACATTTTTAGAGTAATGAAATATGTGCGTTGAAGTCTAACTGAAGTAGGGCGTGCTGACTTTGGTGACTAGGAATGGATTCAGAAGCATTAAAATGAAGAAAACATTTTCTAAAAATTATGTGTGAAATGGACATTCACGAATGAGAAATTGAATTTCGCAAATGAGAAATAGGATTTCACGGATGAAAAAAGGAGTTTCACGAATGAGAAATTGGATTTCACTTTTGTGAAATTGGATTTCAATTTTGTGAAATTGGGTTGGAAATGGTATAGATGAAGAAAATTCCATTGGCGTGCTTGTCCGTGCGAGGGAATTAGCTCGTGTACTTTCCGGCATGCTTTGGAGTTTGGCGGTGGTGCTGCATCGTACAGCAAACAATTCAAATTAGCGGTGTCATGCAATTAAAACAAAACTTGTCATTTCTGGAACCTGGCAAACTTTGTCACTTGCAAATGTCTGACAGTTTTAGGCAGTCGCTTTGAAGCCAAGCAGTGCTGATGGCATATGAGAAACAGGACCATAATTTAACACAGCCTTGAAGCCTCA
This sequence comes from Prostheceraeus crozeri, assembly GCA_907163375.1. NCBI lineage: Eukaryota > Metazoa > Platyhelminthes > Polycladida > Euryleptidae > Prostheceraeus > Prostheceraeus crozeri. The sequence continues at coordinate 56,567 of CAJQUW010000229.1, read as the reverse complement.
ATTTTAAAGTTAAACTAATTATTGCGTAAAATTTTCGTCAAATAGTTAATTTACAATCAACCTCTGTGATTAAATTTTCATTGAGGGTTTGATTAATTGGATAACAATCGATGTAGGACACCAAGAGCTTGCACGGCAGTCACTAATCATTCTCATATCTATCTGCATTGTAGCTGCAATATCACATGCAGAATGTTTGTACCTGTTTCCAGAGTTTTCGGGATCACACGGAGAATAGAAGAAGTAGTCTAAATAAACATTTTTTAAGGATTATGTGTAAAATTGTTGTTGCGCAATCAGTTATAATTATAACAACTAATATTGATTGACTCTATCTTCTGGTTAGGTCTGCACTGTCCAAGTTCACTATGAGAGAGATCAAGAGATCATAAAAGCTCGTTTATATTCCAGACACACCTGAATTCAAATATGTTGGCAATATGCATGGAAATGAAGTAGTCAGTCGAGAAGTATTGCTTGGACTTGCCGTTCTGTTGTGTAATAAATGGAATGCGAAAGACGACAGTACGCGTAGTTTGATCAATCGCACTAGAATTCACATTCTAGTTTCAATGAATCCAGACGGATGGGAGATTGCTAACAAAGCAGGTGGATCTAAAAGTGGATGGCTAATTGGACGAAACAATGCTAACGATAAAGACCTCAATCGAAACTTCCCTGATCTTGACAATAAAATAAGATATCTCACTCCAGAAGACCAACAAGACCATTTGCTTTCGGCCAGTGATCTCAAGAAAAATGATTTACAGGTAGGAAAAAATATTATAATTATATTTGAATATGAAAAATATTCGAAAGGAATATGAAAATGTATGTCAAAATTTCATTCATCGGTTATTCTTAATTAAGCAAATGATACCAAATCATTTTGCACTGTGCAATCAGTAATCAAATTCAGTAATACTCAATATAAGTAAACGAGGAACATGATTATAATAAAGTACTCATTTTTGGAGCAAGACACTCAAATAATGTAGCTGCACCTATAGATTACTGTAAGCCTAATTTTGCTTTAGACCTACATCCTATTTTAGCACAATAAACCTAAGCGAATTTGGTGCCTTGTTTGCCACTTCCATGATCTACAGATATTGTGTATGTACTCGCATAAATGTGGATAAGATATTGCTAACTATCATACCTTTATAGATTCTTTGTGATGTTTGCATGATCTGTGAATGGCATGAAACAGTGATGGCCAATCATAATGTAACAACAGCCCTCTTCGGGAGTCCCAGGTTATCAACTAAATCTTCCGGCACCATCTATCTCTCCAGCATGGGAAAATCTGTATATATAAGTCTGTGATCAAGTGGTACTAGTGGTCTCGTAATGGGAACATAAATATAATGGTAAAAGCTGTATATATATAAGCAATCCATGAATTTTAGAGAAGACTTTGTTTTCGTAATTATCACCGCGTATGTGTTGGTTCGCTATTTTCTGTTAGCATTTACAGTCCGTTCCCACACAACTAGAAATGACAAAAAAAGAACTTCATCTTCAGGCACTTCTTCGTTTTCTGTCCTGATGTCGATACAGTATGTACGAGTATTCAGTATATTTAAAGCATCTAATAAGATGAAAATGAGGTGTAACAAAATGAAGCTCAAGAAAGATATTAAATTTAAGCTATATGAAGCACAGCAGATTTGTTTGTTTAAATCTATCATTGAGTGTATTCAGGAGAGTAAATATAAACTGTATTTGTTAGATGAAGAAAGGATAAATGAATATACATGTAAGTCATTAATTTATGATTAATATCAAACATTAATATTCTTTACATTTGGGCAATTCCACGCAGTCGCGAACGAACTTAGCAGGATATTTCCTTACATTTCTGATTGTCATTCCAAACCTATCTAACCGGTGATAATCAAATTTTATTTGAATTGGCTACTATGGTTACTGTTCATAAACCACTAGCCAAACCAACATAAAAATGAGCGTATGATACTTTAAAATAAAGTAGTTTAAGTGGTCACGAACGAACTAAAAAAACGACACGATTTTTTAAAAATATATATAGCCGAAAACGACACGATTTTTTAAATATATATATAGCTGTTAATAACCTCCAAAGTTCTGACTGTATCATCATAAAATTAACTGTAGACTAGTATGCTATTTAATCAACTTAAAAGCTGAAAAGAAATCCAGAAGCGTTTCATCAGTAGCTGCTCACAACTTTCGAGAATTGCGGTCTCGAACGAACGAACGAACATTTTGTACAACCTCATGATAAAAAAAGATCGAAAAAGAAATCAGTCACACGCGTCCCATACATTCATTTTTATATAAGGATGAAGTCAATAGATCATTTCTTAACATTTATTTCGTGTCCCACATCGAATATCTACTGCATCCGTCGTCATATTTTGACATACAACTTGATTCATTAAAGTCAGTCACACTGGTGCAAATTTACAAGGACAGGACTCACGGTTAAGTTAAATTTTCGCATTCTTCAGCGTCTCAATTGCTTCAAAGTTTTTCTCAAAGTATCCAAGAAATTCTCTTGACACACGAGTTATTCTATTTCTAGTAGTACTGGGATTCCTATGATATTTTAAGACTGATTTATTCAGGATGGGAACAGATGTACGTCTTAGGTGGAGAAATACACGGAAAGGCTAGTCCCTACTTTAAGTCGCCAATGTTTTTACATGAACATGGATAATATAAGTTAAGGTTTTTTAGTAGCTCTGAGCTTCCCACGACATCACTGATCTATACTAAGGGAGCAGATTTATGCATTGGGTAAAGTAAATAGGCTATTTTAAATATCCAGGATTTTCACATGAAGCATGGGTATAAGCTACGCTATTTTTAGCAGCCATGTGCGTCCCATAAATTTTCTTGACCAGGACGTATAAAACAATGGATTCATGACAGAAAAACGGACAAGACTCCAGCTGAAATGTTGAAGAAGTATTGTTTGAGAAATTCATCAAATCTATTCCGAGAAATTAACAGATTAGCTCGAACTTCTTCGCGACGGCTCATGTTAAAAGATGTGTTGACGGAATCGACGGTTCTGCAAACGGATGGTTTGGGACTGTGTCCGCTCGAGACGTTATCAGATGCAGAGTGCTCAACATTTCGCTACCTGTCTCAACGAGTGTAACAGTAAATATGTAGGCATAGTCGTGTCGTCCGGTGACATCTACTGTACTCATCACCAGTTACAAGATGCTCTCGAGAATGCGCCAAAGATGCCCAGTGTTCAGGTGGATCATCAATGGCTATTCAAAGGCAATCAAACGACTAATTCAGCGACCATTCTGAATCGTCTACGCCAAATACCACCGAGTTTCGTGTCGGTGGCATGGTTATCGCTCTTGTTAGCACCAGTCGTGGCACCACCAAGAAATTCATCGGAATCATCCAGTCCTGCTGACGATGATTATGAGATGCTGTTCCTCAAGGAATGTTCGCAATCATTATACAGGATCATGTGTCTGATGCCAATGATGTTGCATCGGTACATAAATCTGACATTCGACCAGTCTAAGTAGATTATACAATGGACAATCGTGATCGGCATATTTTTTCATCTCCGAAGTGACAATGAAAACTTTTACATTTTCATGTTGCGTATTGGCCTACTCACTATTTTTGAAGTTCTCCTGAATTGATATATTGTCTTTTTTGCTACCAGAAAGGTGTTTTCATAGTTTATTCCTAGTTAACTATTCTTTCGCGTCATCAAAATATGGAATTCATCAAACGATTCAATAGTGAAAGCTCCAACCTTCATGATGTTCAAGAATAGACTCAAATCAGTTGATCTAAGTGAATATTGCTCATACTGTGACTGCTAATATGTGATTTCGTATAAAATTATTTTACAAGTGTTTTTTTATACCTGATGGTAAATTTTTATTTAGATACATTCTTATATTCCATATTGAAGATGAATCTCATCATAATGAAGATCAAGAAGAGTCTCAATCTCATTGATCCGAGTGAATTTGTATGTATTGTGACCATGATCATTAAAGTGTAAATTTTGTATAGATGATTTTGTTACATTCATTTCTATATTAGATGTTAATCATTTACGTTCTTTTGCTCCATTGTGAGGACTCCCATCCAGTGAACTCTTATCATATCGTGATCATCACTTTTCAAATTTGTAAATATGGGCCCATAGATCTCACGTAGGACCTATTTTGTATATGGTATATGATGTATATCATGATGACTCTGAAAATTTGTAAATATGTAGGTCTCATGTAATTTGTTTATGATGGTATATGATGCACATGTACATCATGATCACTCGGTAAATTGTAAATATATATCGCATGTATTTTTTATTGATGTTAAACTTTGCGTATGCATATGTTGCACGTGTTATCAACGCTTGCTTGTAAGTGCCCTTGCGGCCATCGCTTTGCGTTTTCTGTATATTTCAGAATAAACATTTATGACTTATGACTTAAGGAATATTCCTAGTTCAGGTAGGGTAATTATGAAATTATTGTCATCTCACGAACGAACATAATAGCTCAGTCACGAACGAACACTCATCTCTTTGCTTCCGACGGTCGTAAATATTAATCCCTCATAGTCAAATTTTGGTCAAAGGTGACGGTAGCCTAAGGTATAATTTACATATGAATAAATTTGTGCTAGATAAAATTGATGTAGTAGGAGACAGAAAAATAGTAAACATGCTCTTATGAAAAAATCGGAGGAAATTAAGCCCTTGACAAAATATATTGTTTGAGCTTCGATATAGGAGTATCAACAATAATATGACGTCGTATTGGTATGAAATTTCATTTGTGACGCTACCTACATTGTTTCAAAAATTCAAAGGATTTAATTTTTATTCTCTTAAAAATATTAAGATGTTTTAAAATTAATTTTTTTAACAGACGAAGTATGTCTAATCGATAAATTTCGCGATTCCTAATGGCTTGGGATATCCTTTTTAGAGGACGCAAGTAACTGAGAGAAAATAATGCGCTTGAAAATTTTCCCTCCGTGTCGCTTTTTCCGTGGAATTGCCCATTTTTATTTTCTAGATAGGTCGATATGCTGTAATAAGCCATTACTGTAGTAAATGTATAATTAAAACACCGACAAAATCATTGAAATATAGTGATGGTTGAGTCATGTCTGAAGTAGGGGAGGAGCTGTATGACCTTTGGTTCTGAAATGGCATACAAACATTTTCTCCCATCTGCAGAGCCTCTTGGTGCACCTAAGAAAACCAGCTGCGTATAATATCATGGGTTTGGGTACAGTGTCGCTAATTGTCTTTTTAGATACATGTGTATTTAAATTCGTGATACTCTCTTGGAAAAGCAGTTACTGTGGGACAAGCACGCCTTGAAATCGACGACCCAAGAAAGTATCGCAAATTTACTGGAGATTTTTAGTCATTTGAGGGAACAAAAAAGTAATGAAATTTAAGTGTGTATTGAATTGTCTTGATGATGAAAGCCATGTGCAGGTTTATCCTCTAACACTTTGATGTAGGAACTGTGGTCTTAATAATTTGAATGATTCAGATAATACAGACCCGTTCATGCGTCTTTGCGTCCGTCTCGTAAGACGGAACAATGAGGTGTGAGAAAGTGCGCCCGTCTCTCTTGCAACCCTAGTCATCTGCCATTTCTGACCATAAAAATTTCAGCTGACTATTAACAAAAGGTGAATGCTTCGAGCATTACACAAATATTTTAAATTTGAACTAGGTTGTAAATTTCTACTTTTTTTTCTTTTCTACTTGTTGAGAAGACCGCATTAACTGTGCATATTATTTCATCAAGTTTGCATACACAGCGCGTATTAAAGTAAGACTTTCAAGAGTATTAACTCTTGTTTTAACATTTCCATTATTAGTCCGATCGCCAGCGCTTGTTTCTGCAGGGAACGCAACTGAAAATGGGACTCATTGATATACAGTTGTAGTGCACCCAATGGTTGATGTAAATCCGCGCCTCTGCTGAGTTCCGCCCGGCTTCTCTTTCTGTCAGACAGCATCAAAGAAGCACATGTTAATCCAATGGGAAGCAGACTGAGTTTTTCTGTAAAATGACATTTTTGTGTATTGTATCCGATTAAAGTAGAAGCACTAAGTCTGGAGCTCTACTTTTTGGTACTTTTCGATCAGTCCTTCTTGCAGCGTTAGGTGATCAAGGCCGTTTGTTAATATCCTAACTCCTAAGATATTCTATTATCAAATATATTTGTATTTTCAAACGTCTTCGATCAAATCCGATTAGAATACTGATATTACTTAAGTTAAATGACTTTCAGATATTCGGATAGTGCATCCTGTCCAACGTAGCTGTTCACGAATAATATTAGTAACAACCACAGAATTGGATCGTTTACGCGACTCAGTCGGAACGCACTGACTATCTAATTCTGTGGTTTCGACGTATCTCATTCCTTGGGCAATTATAAATCTTTACATGGTAGACACGGTCGCGAAGGAGATGCAGGATTTTCTGTTGGGTCTCGAGCACACAACAAAATTGCAGTCAATGGCATAGTTCAAGCACCCTTTCTTATAATCGGGACAGACTCTTGTATTCCGCGGAAGCGCTTCTCGTGTCAGTACCGTGTTATGATAATAGCCAACGATTTTTGCACGAGAGGCAGAGGATAATCTTTTCATGTCATCCAGTGAATTGAGAAGTGTCCAAAATAATCAGAAGTTTTTATTCAGTTAGGATGCTTGCGCTCGTTATTCTGTCATGCCAATTAACTCCAAATAGTTTTAGGCACTTTCACATTTCCACCATTCGTTTCGCTTGATATTGTTTTCTTGAATGTTCATACTTCCGTTGTTTGCGCATTGACTATAATCAGGCTCTTAGTCGCACCCCAGTTTCACCTCTTTGCGGATACCCGAGGGGGTCAGCTCAGCCGAAGTAGTGTCGGAGTCGCAGTCTCCATTCTCTGTCTACAGAAGTCGCTGAAGTTAGCAGTAGCTTTAGCAGTAGGATTTTTAAATGAATTTGCTCAGCCCTCAAATTCTAGTATGATGCATAGAATGAAGAGTAGAATTTGCTCACAACTACATATGTACCAATCAGTAACCGAAAATCTCCGAAAAATCAATTCAAAGATATGGATCTACCGCCAACCCTACTGCTAACTTCAGAATCAACCACACAGCAGGTAGACTTAAACCACAGCTCCACACACACATAAACAAGAGACTCAGAGACTTTGCCAGGCACTTTCGGCAGCAGCAGTAGACTTCCTTCCCGTCAAATCCACTATTTCATCTCAATTTAGGTGTATTCAAATTTCAAAGCTACTGCTGGTCACTGAGGAGCTGAAACACTTTGCTCAACTAAACCAATGCTCCATTCGCATCAAACCGAATCTGGTTGACTTTGCTCAGCCATTTTTGGTAGCAGCAGTAGACTTACTACATCACTAATACACTATTTTATCTCAATTTGGGGTGTATTCAAATATTAAACCTACTGCTGGCCACTGAAACCTAAATATACTTTGCTCAACTAAACCAATGCTCCATTCGCATCAAACCGAATCTGGTTGACTTTGCTCAGCCATTTTTGGTAGCAGCAGTAGACTTACTACATCACTAATACACTATTTCATCTGAATTTTGGGTGTATTCAAATATTAAACCTACTGCTGGCCACTGAAACCTAAATATACTTTGCTCAACTGAACCAGTGCTCCATTTGCATCAAACTGAATATAGTTGACTTTGCTCAGCCATTTTTAATAGCAGCAGTAGACTTATTACACCACTAATCCACTGTTTCATCTCAATTATGGGTGTAATATTGGAATACACAAAAAATTCAGATGAAATAGATGAAAAATGGTTTAGTTGTGTAATAAGTCTACTGCTGCTATCAAAAATGGCTGAGCAAAGTCAACCAGATTCGGTTTGATGCGAATGGAGCATTGGTTTAGTTGAGCAAAGTGTTTCGGCTCCTCAGTGACCAGCAGTAGCTTTGAAATTTGAATACACCTAAATTGAGATAAAATAGTGTATTAGTGGTGTAATAAGTCTACTGCTGCTATTAAAAATGGCTGAGCAAAGTCAACTATATTCAGTTTGATGCAAATGGAGCACTGGTTCAGTTGAGCAAAGTATATTTAGGTTTCAGTGGCCAGCAGTAGGTTTAATATTTGAATACACCCAAAATTCAGATGAAATAGTGTATTAGTGATGTAGTAAGTCTACTGCTGCTACCAAAAATGGCTGAGCAAAGTCAACCAGATTCGGTTTGATGCGAATGGAGCATTGGTTTAGTTGAGCAAAGTGTTTCGGCTCCTCAGTGACCAGCAGTAGCTTTGAAATTTGAATACACCCCAAATTGAGATAAAATAGTGTATTAGTGATGTAGTAAGTCTACTGCTGCTACCAAAAATGGCTGAGCAAAGTCAACCAAATTCGGTTTGATGCGAATGGAGCATTGGTTTAGTTGAGCAAAGTGTTTCGGCTCCTCAGTGACCAGCAGTAGCTTTGAAATTTGAATACACCTAAATTGAGATGAAATAGTGGATTTGACGGGAAGGAAGTCTACTGCTGCTGCCGAAAGTGCCTGAGCAAAGTCTCTGAGTCTCTTGTTTATGTGTGTGTGGAGCTGTGGTTTAAGTCTACCTGCTGTGTGGTTGATTCTGAAGTTAGCAGTAGGGTTGGCGGTAGATCCATATCTTTGAATTGATTTTTCGGAGATTTTCGGTTACTGATTGGTACATATGTAGTTGTGAGCAAATTCTACTCTTCATTCTATGCATCATACTAGAATTTGAGGGCTGAGCAAATTCATTTAAAAATCCTACTGCTAAAGCTACTGCTAACTTCAGCGACTTGTCTAAAGTGACCAGATATTTTAATCTGCAAACCAATTCTGTCTTTTAATCACTGAAACATGGCTGTAGGTTTTGCTGTTCAACTGTCGCACATATCTCTAGTCTGCGATACAGATAAAAATTTAATGACATCACATCAATCAGATAGAATTGCAATGAGTGCAATGAGTCATCATAAAAATATGTGCATATTATTATTATAAACTTTAGCATAATATTTGTTGTAGTTAATCTTTGCATTGTTTGAAATTGCTTTATCTGTCAATTTTCCCTCACCTTTTCAGCATGAAACAGAGATGGTTATGAAGTGGTTGATGGAAATCCCTTTTGTCCTGTCCGCTAATTTACATGGAGGTGATTTGGTAGCAAACTATCCTTATGATGAAAACCTTTTCCCTGGTCAAAGAGGATACTCAAAATGTCCAGATGACCAAGTATTTCGACAGTTGGCTCATACTTATGCCAACAACCATGCTACAATGGCTCATAGAATTCAGACATGTGATAATCAATCTACTCCATCATTTGTTGAGGGAACAACGAACGGAGCAGAATGGTATCCGCTAGCTGGAGGTCAGTAATACAAATTCTGATTCATTGATCTATTCTCGTTCAGACAACTCATAATCCGATTTTAAAGCACGTATGCGTAGTATGGTTGTATATGAAGCATGTTTATTAAAGAGAATATTTTGCATACATTGGTGGGCATTGCAATTGTTAGATTTTCAAAATTTCAATGTTGTTTAACAGTGTCTTTCTACATTGCCACTAGATGAAATAAACTATAAACTGGAGTTATAAATTAGTAGAGGTCACTCTCGAAAACTTACAGAGGAAGCAGCAATTTTGAATTTGTGTAGTACAGTCAATAAATGCTGATTATGTAGATCACTCTTAGCATGTGAAAATGAAATTTCCCATGCTTACATTTAACAGAATGTCCCTGAAAATATAATCATCGAGTCAACCAGCGCAAGTTTGTATGGAAATATCAATTTCTCACAGCTTTGATGTGTTTTGGAGCTTTGAGCATTTATTGAAGCTATTAGCAATCAAACAAAGCTCAAGTAATTCCGGAAAAAGTTGGAAAGATTGATTCCTCAAGTTTGTGATTTTTCAAATTGATAAGTTTTGTTTGATTTGAATAAAAACCATGTAGTATTTTGCTTATTGCCAAAGTCGTTCACAATAAAATGTCATCAGAGTGAACATAGTCAGCAAGAAACTCATAAATTGCGTGAAAAACATTAATGATGAGATCAAAACATTTCCATAAGCAAAGTGTTGCTTGATTTCTGTCGCTATTATATCTAATCGATTTTTCAAATACTCTTAGGGCATTGGCTTCCGAAAGCATTACATTGAATTTCACAATTATTTATCGTAAAGCGGAATGAAATTGAACTGGTGTAGTCACAGAATTATCTTCGTCTGCGCTCGTCTTCGAAGCAGATATACAAAATATTTAATTCTGTAGGTGTAGTATTCCTACAAGGGATTCAATATGAACCAGTTAACACCTACATGGGAGTCTATGTCGGTCATCTTCGATAAGCACGACGTAAAAGTGAAGTCGACAAAATAATCAGAATCGACACTTCAGGAATATTGATTCCAAAGAAAGACGATTGAAATAGTTTCGATTGCTTCCTCTCATTGTTTCTCACATATTTTGTCTACTGTCAGATAGATAAGGCCCTCCTCAGTGAGTAATAAATAGAATCACCACCTAAATCTAAATAGATAGTAGAATTTTCACCTGTACTTTTCTACTAATGATGTTTTCCCGTTTGCTCAAGCGCTTTATTGATAATTCGTAGCATTGCTACTCGGCATACTGATTATTTTATTCCCTTCCTCTGCTCATGTTATTCTTGTAATGTGATCGAAAGACTCAATCTTCTCTGCTCAGCATCGCAGTGTTCTGCTGTGATGGAAGGAAACCAATCGATGTGATGATTGGGAACAACGTTTTGACTTCCCTATCCATCGACCGTAGAGCATTTCATCCTTTCTCCCTCATTCGTCGTTTACCTTTGCTACAATTTCAATGCCATCATCTATCTAACATGGCCGTTAGATGGGAGAATTGAGATTTTGCGTAGGTGGATCCGATAATACGTCATGAAGGCCTAATTTTAGACGAGTTTAATGAAAATTGATAGAAATCATAGAATACTACAATTCTTTATGTTTTTATCTATTTGTGAAGGGATAAGGAAAGGTTAGCACAATCAATAATTTGAGGGAGAAAACCTAAAACGAAACGTGGCAGAATCCGAGTCTATTTATCAAATACATCTGTTAGGGTTTCAATACCAGTACCATGAGCTTTTCTTTCAATACTAATAGCTGTTGGCATCTATTTTTTATGTGTATTTCACCTAAGTATACTAATGATAGTAGATACATCACCTCATTGAATGTGTGCATAAGGAGCTGGACATAGAAACGTGATATCGACTATGGTGTTATTTTTAATCAATTAAGACATTATGAGAGATGACATGCGACAATAGCCTTCCTTTTAATCCGGACCGGGTATCTGTCAAGATTTATGGACCAATCATGCAATGGACCCGACCCAAATTTCATGGTAACCGACATTAAGAACTAGATCACAGCGCGTTACCTAATTTTGTAATCAAATATGAATGAATGATATCGTCCTCAATATATTTGCAATAACACAAGATAGATGTGTACGCAATACATTTATTGTATTGATTTAGACATTTGCCTCAAATTTCTTTCTGCTCTTATGAGTGCAAATGCCCTCGAAACAGCTTTTCAACGCGGTCCATTGTAACTCCATCGTCGAGTTTTATTAGGCAAAATTTCTTAGCTCGTTCGTTCTGGTATGGTCAGTGTCAGTTTCATTGACGACAATTTTTTGATGCAGTTGAAAAAGGTCAGCGTCTTCTCAAATCTTTTTAATGATAAAAGGTCTTCAGCTGGTTTCGATTGAGGCTAGAGCACTGCTAGAGCATTGCCATGCGTGTCGCAAGAGGCGACTAAAAGGGGCCTTTCGCCACTGCAATTCTGGTGCTGGCAGTTTGATGCCTTATTCTCATTGCTTTTCCTCAGTGCCTTTACTGAGTTGATGTTACGGGGAATCCTGATAGCCGAATCTTAGCTTTAGGATATGCAACTAAGGTCTTTGAGCTTCCTCTCATGTGGCCTATCTGGCTATGCCGTATCCAAAGTCCCCTCAGCGATGGCCGCCGCCCATCTTCGGAGGTATGGTGTTGGGTGGGACCATTGGGGTTGCTGCCCCCTTCGGTCAATGCTGTTCACCCTGTGTGAACAGCTTTGTCTTGGGTGTAGTGGCACTCCGGTGGTATCGGAATGGCCATCTCCTCCCCGGGGCACTCTTCGCCACCAGTAGGCATCTATTTGCTTACTGGGTGTGTCGCTTCGTGTTGTCTTGCTGCGAAGCCTCCTATCTGCTGGACGGAGTCGGGTAAAATAACAGGAACAACAGCAACAACTTTTTATAACTATCATCAAAAAATTTTGAGAAGACGTTGACCCTTTTCAACTACAACAATTAATTTAATCGAATGTCGATACGTCTTTGAGAGCTGTTTTGTGAGAGAAAGAGTTGAAACACTGAGACAGTTCAGTTTGTAAGTTAGTAAGATTAGCCTCTTCTAAACACATGTAGGATAACACAAAAACGGAAGACATTGTAATCCTTAGTGGTTTCTCCTCCCTTGCAAAGCAAGTTCATTAAGAATACTTTAGAATCACACACTATTTAGGAGTGAACAGATTTTCAGTGTGTGAAATATGAAACGAAGATTGATGACTTTGATTTAAAGACACCTCGATGTCAGTGTAACCCGAAGGTGACTTCACATGACATATAAGTAATACACTACAAGTTGAAAATGTGATGTTTTGATGTGTTATCCGATGTTGTTCGATCCAACACATGCAGAAGTGGAAATCTTCCTAACATTTGGAGCACTATGAAGCAGCGAATAACTTAGAGGTGACCGAGTTTATGTTGATATTATTACATTAAGTCAGGTCGAACAATCTAATCGGTCCCAGCGGGATGTAACACGTGTTTACCAGAAAGCTTTCCTCTGAATGATTAGATAAACTCTAAATGAGCTTTGAAAATGATCAGAATGATCGATTTTTTGTGAAACATGCCTAATTTAGGTATAATTCATGGAACTCACAAATAAATAAGGCTTCTTTTATGAAATTCTGGGCCGGGACCGGATCTGTGCTCGGCTCCTGCCGTGGACCTAGCCCCCTATTTGCTTTCATCTTATCTATGTTAATTTTCTGTAGTCCAATGTCTCGATTTTAATATGTTTGCGTATTTTTTACTTACTTAATCTCTTTTCATATCTATGTAATTTGAATGTCCATAACTTACAGTGCAAGAATCCTGAATCCTTTTGTTTTTGCTTGAATCCTTTTGTATTTGACGTTATCTTATTATTAGAGTCTCGACAACGCTAAAGATAATACATTATATCATGATTTATTTTTATTTTCTTTACTTCAAGTTTTTGAAAATAATTTTCAAACAATGGGCCGGAGTTCTAAATACTCGTATTTATTATCTCTCGTAGATTCTTGTCAGCATAAGAACATTCCTGATATTTTCTTTCAAAGGGTTTGTTGCCTTCAAGATTTGAAAGCTTAAAGTCATAAGGTTCCAAAGTTTGAGTAATGAGAAGAAATGGATTGGATAATGGATACTCGCAAATTGTGTAGTTGACCAAAGAACGGGCGATCATAGCGACTAGAACTAAAAGCTTGCCTTTCTGTTTATGGAAACTTTTTACTAATTGAAGAAAAATAAATAGTGAGACAGTTCTTCCCCACCCAGTGCTTCATAGGGGTTGGAAAGCGGTTGGGCAGCGAAATGTCACTGTGTGAACTTTTATGCTTGGGATAAGTGATTGAAGATGTTCTGTGGGTCTATTTTTATTTTGGTTAATTTTCGAGGGATGGACCAATGTGACAACTTTGGGCACTTCTTCACTGAAAACAAAATCAAAAGTGTTCCCTTTCTTGCGAAATAATATGTTGAATTCATATTGTGAAATATATTCTGAATACTTGTGTATTGTATATTCATATCAACCATCAAAATGAATGTAAGAAATGAATGCAAGTACTTGTTCGTTTTACGTCCATTATCCATTCTTAGTAGGGCAGGACGGTTTTTCCAAATAGATTTTCTCCACAAATGACGGTTGGCAGCATCACTCTCCATCAGGCCAAGCTCCTTGCAATCAGCAAGCAGCGTAACGCGCCACGTATTCTTAGGGTGGCCTCTCAGCGTCAAGACAATAAAAGTAATCATGATTGTAAGAAAAATACAGCGTTTGAGTGGATTTTTTTACTTGAAACTGAAAAATCATTCGATTTTACCCATGTTCTGTTTTGCTATTACCTCAAAACTCGGATCGGGGTAAATGTTGGAAACATTTAATGGCAATTGTCTCGACTTTGTCCCGTTATAACCCGCTTTCAGCTCAGCCCACCGGTAATGATGCAAGCGGTTAGTCGATATCCAAGTTCAACTTATTTATCTACGCATTAAGAATTCGATTTTGTATATTTTAAGTTGTCATTGCCATTGTTATCTGCTTCAAATAATCAGGTAAGCATTCCCTCACAATTACGAAAAAATGATTTTTGTCGATGCAAGTTGAATTATCCTGACTTCCGTTACGAAGATATCGCTTATGTTGCATCTGTTCTATTCTATTTGACAATTACGAAGCATCAAGAAGAGCATTCAATGAAAAAACTGAGAAGGGAGAGAGTCACCACCTGCGAGAACCACTCGAGTTTGAAGAGGGCGTTTTAATCAAACTCAGTGTGTTGCCGATGAAGCATTCCGGTGGTCCTGTTAAGAGTCGACGATCTGATGAAAAAGAAGCAGAAATTGTTGAAGAGTCTGGAGACAATCCATGTAGGCTCCCTACTTCACAGCGGAAAGTTGCGACGCAGCTCGACACGTCGCAATCATCAATGCACAGAGCTTTGTGCAAGAATAAAACAAAACCCTTCACTTTCACTCGAGTGCAGAACCGTCTCATACATCAAGTTATCGCTGGTACCAATAGTCAGCTGTAGTAAATCTTTACTTTAATTCTTGAATATCCTGTGGACACCCTCATGGCTGAGAGCACCATTTTACTAGGGACTATTTTCAAATCCTTGATAGTTCTAAGCAGATAATTAGTTTGTTTAATCGTTAACATCAATTTCTTCCTCGCAGCAATTTCTGTCGTCAACGTTCAGATTTTCTGACAGATACTGATCTTGCAAATGAATTATGATATTAATCGATTCAATCTCAGTTTAATTCATCTACTTCGCCTACATTGGACACGTGCTTCCGGAAACCATTAGAATCAGAAATGGCTTCCATTTTGTGAATGAACACAGCTAAGTTTAATGAGTTATCGGCATTGAAAGACCAGTACGCTCGATAGACAAAATATAGATCGATCTAATTCGTTTAATTAAATGATGGTATATGACACATGACACTTTCAAGCATATGTACTTTTGATTCATCATACTGTAATTGATAATTACTTTAATGAACCAAATGGAAAAGCTTATAGAGCATGATGTGAAATATTTTAAGTACTAACTTCATAATCAATCTAGGAAAAATTTTCATTCAAAAATTTGCTCGTCTTCATTTGTGTTCGACAAAATCAGGGTAGTATATTCAAATCGAGTATTACTTATCGGTAGGTTTCGAGGTTTCATAAAAGCATCCATGCATCAACAGCAATTTTTCCGACTTTTAAGGTTGATATTTGATAAGCAGTAAGCACCATCAATACATTATATCACAGACACGGAAAATCTAGGTTGTAGATCTTCGTGCTCATTTGCATATTCTACCCTAGGTTTTCTGTTATGCATAGTGTATTCTGTATTTGTGAACACTCACAGTCATTTTTACTTATTTATATCGTAGTTAGTAAACTTTGACAACTGACATTTTTGACAAATTTGATTAGATAATGGCAAAAATTCGATTTAGCAATATCATAGAATATTGTTTCGTTGACTGATTTCTCAAAGCGGCTAGGGCAGTTCTTTGTGTCGTGAAAGTTTCAGTTAAAATCACTAGATGTTGACTGAGAAAAAAGCACTTTCGAACACAAAGACATTGTTTTCATGTTTGATGTAGAAAGATTTTCGTGAGATTCCAAAACGGTTGATATTTTATCGAAGTGTGTTGCTGAAAACGGACGAAAACTCCGCTTCGATTTTTGTAAATGAAAGCTGATTGATCATAGGAAGATATTAATTACCTCTAATATCTGATTGTTAAATGATAGCCACACATGGCATGCGCATGTTTCGCATTTTCAGCACAATGAAATTTGAAGCTCAATTATGAGTGCTATCGATTGACCGGTTAAGGGTAAAAAAAAGAAGCAAGATCCAAAAATCATGATCGCAGCTAATTTCCCGTAGAGATTATGACTGCCGTTTTACTCTGAAATGTATTTGATGATATTGATAACATATTTTAGAAAGCTTTATGAGATCGGTAATTGAAAACAATGTTATGATAATCACAGTGCATGAAAGAATAGTTTCTTAAATGTAATCATCATTACATGTAGTATATACAATAGTATTTCGCACATTTAGCATGCATCGTATATAGTATATCAGTAGCCGCGTTTATATGCTTAATTGATGCATCTAGGAACAAAATGTCTCAGCCCTTCGATTGATACAAATTTCATTTTGGTTGTCGTTGTACACGGATAAAAATGAGTAATATATTACTTTAATCGATGTGAAAGCATCTACCTTATGCACTGAACATAGCTGGAAATTAATCAGTCATACATGTTTGAGACATTTTATATCTTAATTTTGTTCAGTCAAATGTTAATTATATTTCGATATCTGATTTGAGAGTTATGTGCTCGTTCCATTTAAGATATATGCCTTTTGAACAAACTTCTAATTGTCCTAGCATGTGTAAAATTTGCCAAGCATAAATTAATTGAGTTTCTGATCAGATACATTTTACTTCAAAGTCAATTAAACACTTTTCGTATTCCAAATTATTGTTTAATGTTTGTATCTCTGGGACGATCAGTACCTTTTTGCTTACATGACACTTTTGTTTCGACAGGATAAGGTGGCCACATGGGAGAATTTCAATTGCAATTCTGTTATGTGTCATTTGTCTGTCTCGTGAAAAAATGTCTTACATATGGTCGAGTGATTATGTTCATGTGAAAATGTTGCTTTTAGTTATTAAATCAGTTCAGTTAAAACGGTCTCTTGTACCCCTATTCAGCATATATGAGGGACATTGAATGTATTCTTCATGACGATAAAATTGGATGCATTAATCCATTGATCGAAATGGATGGAAATAACATCAAATCAATTCAATCTATAAAAATCACTTGACATTTTAAATCAACCGACGCATCGCATGAAAAGTTTCCAATTTGTTTTTTATTCAAGGCGATTAAGCCAGGAATTTTAAAATTCATTCGTTGAACGTCAGCAGACTCTGTAGTTGTAGCAGATCTAAGAGATTAATCAGCATGTGACAGGCTATCATAGCCAGGATGTCATTTCACCAATCTCTTGAACCACTATGAAGCGTGGAGAGTTTTTTACTACATGTACATTCAAAGTGTTATGTTGCATGCTACTCATTTATTTGACAGTTTGTGTGAACGATGAATGCATGCTAATTGTGCACAAGATTTCAAACTTATCAAGAAAATTATCTCTCCATCCGTGTGTCCATGTTTTCTCATTCGACGAAGGATTTTTTTAAAAAAGTGTTACGACTCGCGACCTAAATCATCGTTTGTACAAAGTTACCTCCTTCGAAAGGATGGCCGCATTATTGCTCAAACTAGCTCGACGAATCGTAGACAAAGTTGCTTTGCAATTCTGTCAACTTTACTTGTGGACAATTTACGCGATCGTACACTGTATGTATTTATTAACTGTTTTATTTGTGATTTCGATTTTCTGTTTGAAATAATAAGCTTTCTCTTTCTCTTGTCGTTAATGGTGTCACCTATCACGATTCGAAGTATATGCACTGATGACAATGCCAGCGTAGATCTAAGACTACATTGTCTCTGTCGACTTGTCTATTGATATAGGTAAACGCAAATAAATATTCATTGTGTCTATGATCGTGTGAGAGACGAAAAGGAAAGAGTTTAACTTACAGGCTCTGATATAAAAAGATTTCATTTGTTAAAAATGGTTAGTGAGGAGAGAATTTTTTGAGAGAATTTTTGAGAAAAGAGTGGAGAGAAAGGAAAAGGCAAAATGTAATAATCATTTTTGCTCAGAATCCTCTCGAATCGAAAAAGTGTGCAGACGTATCTAAGTGTACGAATAAGGTGATGTTCGGTTATTTGCTATCAAATTAGCTAAGGAAAGGTAACACTGTTTGTTATGTAATGCTATGATAGTTGAATGCTTACTACTTATCGTGTCCCTAAAATAATATAGATATGGTAAAATCTCGGAGTATTTATTATTGAGAATGAAATAAGATTAAGTTTATACTTAAGTTTGCTTAAGGCGAAATGCCATTATAATGGCTATATACATTGCAAAAGAAATTTACTTCGGTGATCTACGAGATCTATTAACTTAAACGGTTCAATTATTCTACAGATGTCTTTTGTCATGTTATTATCTATTTCACTCACCCTATAGCACTTGATGCATTGTTGGTTATGAATATACTCGTAGTTATCATTATTAACAATGGTACTTTTGTTTTCCGGATGCTTCTTTTTATTTTGTGAAAAATACATGAAAGATATATATTTTTCAGGAATGCAAGACTACAACTATATGGCAAGCAACTGCTTTGAATTGACTCTTGAATTGGGATGTGAAAAATTCCCCGTGGCTGCAAAATTGACATCATTTTGGAATGCAAACAAAAAGGCTTTGGTAGAATACATCTGGCAATCTCATATTGGAATTAAAGGAATGGTAAAAGATGAAGCTGGCAAGCCTATCAAAGCAGATATTCAAATATTCAACATAACTCAGCCGAACAGCAAAGATGGCATCGTGGCCAACGCACACACTGTTCATACAGGTAATGATATCGCATGTGAACTATTGACCATGATAATGTGGTCTACTTATTGAACTGGATTGAACTGTTTATCACAAGCATTCTGAATAGGTGTAATTTTGCACATCACCTCATGAATCCTTAATGCAAGCTTAAATTTGATGCGCAAGCGCAACAGAACAAATACAAAAAGAAATTTTACAAGAAAATAATCAAAAATGGAATAGAATGCTTATGAATTTCAACGTAAATCGAACATCACCTGATCAATGTGACAAGTGATGATGATACATGTAGATGCACAGTACAGAAGCGTTGCTTAGCATACGGACAAAATTTAAGAGTGACTGAGTGAGTCTGAGTTCTGAGATGGTAATTTCGTAATATTTTCTATAGTTTCCCTCTTAATCAGTTTTAGTTTGCTACTTATGTTCTACAAAATTTAGCACAATCCATGCACCATCTGTGAAATCCTGACGAAATGAAGAAAAATACTTCCTTACTTTAATTGCTCATTTTCCAATTCTATATCGGTTGAATTCCATACTCTAAGTCTATATCGGTTGAATTCCTTCTGTCTCCAGACATACGAATAATTTGGATTGGTTCAACTGATCCTTGCAAGCCAGACTAAACTGTTCAGGTTATTTCGAAAGTTTGGAGAATTTTAATGTAGACATTCCTTCCTTGAACAACATTGCGAATTAGGCGCCATAAACACTTATATCTGAAAAACAATACTTTCCAACCATGTTTTTTATTTATGAGTTTGGAAATGCGTTCGAAATTCCTGTTTTATGTGAACTGACAATTCCAGTATCAGCGGACAAGAGATTTATTATTCCGTTGTGCTGCATGAATGTTATCGCACTTAGGTCGTCCTGAGATTGATTGGAACAGTTCAATGTTGGCTGTGGATATTGACTAATGCACCATAAACAGTTTACACAAGTTTTATATTTGAAGTTGCGTCAATGTCATCCGGAAAGCTGGTTAGATGACGTTTCGCCGTTTGTATATCCTTGTTCAGTTCCGCAGAGTCTGGTATAAGGTCAAAGCTGTTTGCAATAGCGTATCAATATTATTGGAGTACACAACACTTGTACAGTTTCTACACTCATTTTATTAAAGAAAATTCCGATGATGAGGTAATAAGTTATCGGCGTAGCATGCAGACCATGACAAGATTCAATGAAAACCTACTCGATGACTCTTGTAATCAATGTGTTTCGCATTTTATGTCCAGTCACAACTGTCTGTGCGCATGTTAATTTTGCTCCAGACTAGGCGTATTTTTTAAACTAAGCGTCAATTTCACGAACAACATATAGAGTGAATCAGCAACAACTTGATTTTGCCTGAAATAAAATATTTATTATTTAAATTAAAAGAAATATTATTATATTAATTAATAATCAATACACTAATTGTACTATCATTATTTACTAGTTAAATTATTATCACTTGTAATAAATTGAAGGAAAATATAGCAATGTTAATACGATGTCTCGCTTCGCTTGTTCTACTTTTTCAATGATTATAGCTAGACGGGCATTAACTTCATTGTTGTTCTGTTGTTGAATGCAGATATTGCGCATAATCATTGAACTATACAAAACAAAATAAATATCGGAGGAACTATTTAATACCAAGCAAAATGAGGACATGTTTCTAATCTGTGCCCACGAGGTGCCACTTTGCAATTATCAGTTTCACGAGAAAGCCAAGATAAATAAACCCAGAACAGTCTTTTGTGCAGTCATTCAGCTTCCTTAGCCATTATAGATATTTTAAGCTAGTTTAGGACATTCTAAGCCGTTCTGAAAAGCCCTTGTAGAACTGAGGCTGCCAAGGAATTTTTGTGCTTAAATTGTTCACGTCTGAGGACATCATCCTTTAAAGCAGATGATGCATATTTTTATATAGAATAAAATTGAAGAAGCAAGTGATATAGAAAGTTTTCCTTAACTTATGCATCAGCCAAGAAAAAATAATAGTAATTGTCCTAAAAATGAAACACTACACCAAGTAAAAAGGCCTATAAAAATACTTACAGAGAAACACGAGCTAGCAGAGACATTGCTACCGATCTCGCAGGAGTCACCGCCAGACATTGGAATATCGCTAGTCTAATGGTAACACTGTTATCATTTGTCTGAATTGACAGACGGTCCGACATCTTCGGCTCGGAGAATAGCTTTGATACTCGCAGATTCTGAACATCTATCTCACGAAATCATTGGGATAATATATAGATATTCTATAATAGTCATTAATCAGTAATAGCTACGCTCTTTCCGACAAGAGATTTCAGTTTATGAAGGCACATTATAATGATTCTGCTGTGTTAATCTGTGGTATATGTGATGATAGAACACTTACTCTCAGACCATGCTTGATCCCTCTTCATTAATCATTAGTCACATGACCTGCAGCACAGTATTTAAGAGCTGTGATGGATAACATCATTCTTAAGTCAATTAAAGTGGATGTGTAATTGTGTATGCAATCAAAGGAGAAGAAAATGCATGTAGAAATGAGTGGAGACAATTTATCGTTTCGGGCACTTATCAATGCTCATGTTCATCAATTATTACGTGCGTTGTTCAAGAAAACCTCGTGAGGATACAAAGTACATCTGCGAGGCATGCGGCGGTGTCTATCTATGTGCTATACCCTGTTTCTAAGAGTTCCATACCAAGAGCACACTTTGAAACTTTTGTGTGTTGTCGTCACATAATTATGCACATTGATTTCCATTGTTGAATTAATTTACAATAGGGACTTTTTTTATAACAAGAGTGGCAAGTTAGACCTATCTGCTGTTTGTAATTTAAGTAAACTGATATGATGAAACAGTTAAGACAAATACAGTTTTGTTTATTTAAATTTGAGATTTACTAACAAATAAGAGGGGAAAGTAGAAAAATGTTTGGAGGATAGAACACAATTGAAGAGTATAGCTTGCAGGCATGCATTGCATGACATCTTTAGCACTTTACAAGATGAATTCAAAGGTATAAAAAAACCAGTTAAATCCGCAATTTCAAATGAAATTAAAGTGTTTCGCGTTAACCTCAGATGAGGCGATGCAGACTAATCATCTTGTGGATGACGATTATTTCGGCTTTAGTAACACGAACACTGACATCGAAATTGACTGTCGGTAAAGGGTGACTCACCAAAGAATGATGGAATACAGTGTGATCCAAAAATAACCGAACCCAAAATAAAGCAAAAAATATAGTGAACATCACATGTATTTATAGTGACAAGCAATTAGTCAATACATCAATAACCGAACCCCAGAAGACATGACGTGCATTCATGTTCTAAACTGTTCGAAATGGTGGCCCTCAGCCTTGACACATTCCGCGTAGCGTGAGACAACACTGCGACACACTTTTGCACAGAGTGCAGGAGTAATAAGATCACACGCGTTTTGGATTGACGCCCTCAGATCAGCGATTGATCTTGGGCGGTTCCCGTAAACTGAATTTTTAATTACCCCCCACAAGAAGAAATCGGGTGGGGTCAGATCCGGTGATCATGCCGGCCACTCGACGGGTCCACGGCGACCAAACCAGCGCCCAGGGAAGTGCTCATCCAACCACTCACAAACCTTCAAAGCTTAATGAGGCGGGGCCCCGTCCTGTTGGAAATAGAGTTTGTGAACATCTTCTCGTTCAGAAAGGATTGGCCATACCTGCTCCTTTAGCAACTTCAAATAGGATTCACCACTAACAGTCCCTTCGAAGAAATATGGTCCAACAAGGTCAGAAGAACACAATCCGCACCAAACAGTGATTCCAGGAGCATTAACGTCCTTCTGTATAATCTCGAATGGATTCGTGTCGCATCAATAGACGGAGTTGTGTCGATTAACGTGTCCATTGGTTTTGAAAGTGGCTTCATCTGACCACAAGATGCTGTCCACAAAATCCGGATACATGTCAGTAAAGCTAAGGAACGTTTCACAAAATTGTAGGCGTCTGTCCGGATCGTCTTCATTCAGCTTATGCAGCAAATGTGGTTTGTAGGGCTTCAAGCCAATATCCACTAGCGTATATTGCACACTCCCACATGACATGTTTAGTTCCACTGAAGCACGGCGAATAGAGTTTGTGGGACTTGCTGTAAAAGCGGCAGCGACCAAGTCTTTGTTTTCGTCAGTGCGCATAGATGCAGGTCGGCCAGATTGTTTTATGTTCACAACTGAACCAGTATTGTTGAACTTTGAAATAAGATCGTGCATTGTCGATTTGGACGGTTTCGCTGACTGAAATTCATCAGCCCAGTCATCTTGAACATGTTTGTAGCTATGACCACTTTCATAATACCGTCTAATCACAAAAACACGCTCTGCTATAGTCAATGTACAGCGACTTTCCATGTCTCTAATATTTGAATGAATCAATCGATCTCATCAGCCCAGTCATCTTGAACATGTTTGTAGCTATGACCACTTTCATAATACCGTCTAATCACAAAAACACGCTCTGCTATAGTCAATGTACAGCGACTTTCCATGTCTCTAATATTTGAATGAATCAATCGATCTCTATCTAGTTTCAGATTTTATACATTGTAGATTCAAGATATTCATAGAAATCGAAATTGATCGATTTCTCTCTCAATTTTGTGCATTGTGAACTGATTGACATTCATAGAGAGCGATGAACCATGCACAGCAATCATCGAGATTGCGAATTAATAGATATCAAAATGTCTTATGCTTTGGGTTCGGTTAATTTTGGATCACCCGGTACATGTAGTCGTCATTGATAGTCGTCATTGGAACTACAAACACTGACACTGAATTTTGACTTTGGTGCGAGAAATTTAACATCAAATGACGAATATGTCGTGTTTGGTGGCTTAACCCTATCAGGACTGAGGGGGGTTGTCAGCTTCTTTTTATATCTCCTAAAATAAGTCAGATAAAAGTTTAATATTTTGCGACTTTTAGTTTATATATATGTTGAACATTCAGTAAAAGTTTGGACAAAATTGACTTACTGTAAAGCTAGCTTTAAAGGTCATGTTTAAAAGTACTACTTAAAAATTTGATGGTTTTCTTTCTGAGCAGCATTATTATTGATATAATGTTTCTGTATCATATTTATATGATGTTTATGCATGCGCAACTCAAGATTGTTAACACACACACATTCATCTTATCTCCCAAAATGAGTACATGTAAATGTAAAATGTGAAAATATGAAGTTTTGATATGAATTTTTAGATATGAAACCCACAGAATAATGCAAAATGCGCATCACCATTCGAAAGATTGCATTAGGAATATATGTTAACCTTGTCTATATAGCGAATAAGTCATTACAACCAGACATTTGTAAAGATAGAAAAATGCAATAATACATGAAAAGACATTATCTACGCTCAAATTTCAAATTGCTATTCATCGTACTAACATTAACGCAGAATATTATGCATATAACACCATATAGATATACTTGAGTAAAAGTTCGCGTAAATACTCTTGTTGTAATGAACAATTTTTGAAGAGTAAAACAATATATACATAGATTCATGAAAAATGAAAAAAATTGAAAATACAAATTATAAATTTGAATTTTTGGTATGAAGGTCTTCGAATCATACAAAATGAGCACTACCATTCGAAAAAGGAGACTCGAAATATGTAAGAATTATATTTTTATAAAAGTTTCATCCATCGGAACATGGAAAATTTGAGGGGCCCCCCGTTCCTGCGACGCTAAAAATCGCCCGGTACTGATATGATTGAGGTTTAACATAGCTGTTCGCAGCCTCATCAGCCTTATCAGTGATAATGAAAATTTGAAATAAATTCGTGACATTCAAAGCTCTATTTGAATGCAAATAGGGAAAATTGGCTTTAAAGGATGTACGATTTTTGCTGAACCTGAGGATAGCATCAGATGAATCTGAACTCCTCAATGTGCATTTCTTAATGTGGAACTACAGCTTTCTCTACGATAGCTTTAAAAAATTCCCATGATTTGTGAATAAACTCTCTTAATTTGGTGCCTTTGGCCATCAAATCCCTGAGTTTTAAATTGGAAATGATCCTCAAATCACCAACAAACACATGTGAATCGGGTTTGTAACAGAAACTGAATCAAGAACAGCTCTTTTAGCTCGTTCTTAACGGTAAACATTTTGAAACTTCGTTACTGCATATTTGGATGCAAAGTTGACTGTTAATCAAGATGTTGTCTACTTGTCTGGGTGTCACAATCTGTGTCTTTCCCTTTCAATGTAATTCTGTTTCACTTTTCCCGAAAGTCTTCTGCCTTCCCGTGTGGGTTAAATCAGTGCTATTCAACCGGGGTGCCGCGGCACCCTGGGGTGCCGTGGAGAGGAGGGGTGTTGCAATGGTGCCGTGAAGAGAAAGAGGTGCCGTGGGAGAGAAGGGTGCCGCAGCTCATGAGATATCGGTGAGGCGTCCCATTCGACCGATCGAGGTAGAAATGTTGACCATCCCAAGTCCATGAGTTATATTTGAATTGACTCCGATTTCACACAAAGCTATAGGCGCTCCTTGCACAGAGACAGCGAACCCTGTCTCTTTCCGTCATAAGCACTTGGCAGCATTTCTAATTTTTACGAGATGAGCTCGTGTTTTTTGCGTGCGCGTGATTCCTTGCAGTTTTCTAACACTGTTCATCCGCTCTGCTGCTGCTGATCTCAACCACCTACACATGCATATCTATGCCGACTTCGACACAAATGCTATTGCTTGGGTAAGTCAACTTCCATTGTCTATTTTTTGTATGTGAATGAATGAATCAATGTCATGAATAGATGAATCTGAGGCAAGGCAATGAAGCCAATAAGAGTCATCATTGCAATGTTGCCATTCGGCAAGCGCACAGCGTGTCCTCGTTCGTCGACCGTTGTCTTTCAGTGATCTGTGTTCTATATTTTGCTTCAACATCAGTGTTTGGCCTACAATGGCTCTACATGTGCTTCGAATATTTGCTAAGTGTCCATTTCAACATGTAGCATGCGATTATGATCTTGATTACTTTAATCATGTAAATTGTAGAGCCTCTCAGAGATTGCGTGTCACTTTATTTGTTCCCCAAACTCTGCTTCAAATTGAATATTGTTGCAGCGTCATTTGTCCTCATGGTCACCAAAGGTTGATGTCATTCACTATACTTGTATTTGCAAAAGTCCGAAGCTTCATTAAATTTGAATGTTGAAGCTTGATTATCAGTGATAATTGACATGCTTGAGATGACTGAATGCATTTTAAACAAGCCAACTGAAAAGTATCAGGCATTTACCAGACTTGTAGAAATATCTAATGAACCTATACAATATAAATTCATGTGATGATGATCACTAGAGCTCCCAGATTCTTCAGTGTAAGAGAGGAGCTAAGAAAGAGTCGAAAGTCATGGGAAAAGAGGAGAGAAATTCATTTTTGGATTATTATCGAGTTTGTAGCACATTCACGTAAATGATCGATTTGCAATAGAAATCCATGGTCAGGCTACTTCATAGGCAACAAAGTTGTCGGCATATAAAGGGATAATGGTTTCATGCAGTTGGAGATTTGAACTAGGCTATTTGTCAAAAACATATCACACTCAATTGATTGAGTCATATTAATTAAACATGTTCATCCTCCAATCAATCATTTTGCTGACTTCATCATTCGCATTTTTTCACATTTTCAATTATTCTCTAAACACATGCTCCATTTCCAGCCAAGCTAATTGTTGACCATTCTCATTTCGAATGAGACAAGTGCTAGGGATTGGTCCCCCTGACAGGGCAACGGACCCCTGCCTAAATTTTCAATTCTCCTCTAAACACATGCTCCATTTCCAGCCAAGCTATGTTGACCATTTTTAATTCTAGCATCCTTCCTGAAATAGTTGATGCATCCTCATTAGGCCTCATTCTATGACTTGATCGCCGTTGTACCAAACACGTCATTTTCCATTTTCAGGTATGCAATGTCCCTTCTCAAGTATTTCAAAAAGATGGCCATAGCAACCGAGGCAGTCGAGGAAGATGTCGAACTTAATTAAATGAATCAAGAGAGTGAATGCCGTAAGGATGCTGCTCCTGCCCCCACTGCTAGCAAAAGCAGCGAAGAGGGCGAGGGAGAATCTGAGGACGAATGCGTCGAACTAGAAAAAAGGGGACGGAAAAGAGCGCAAATGTCTTCGGGCTCCAATCCGAAAAAGAGGAGAAAATGGAATAGTGACTGTATCAGGTTTGGCTTTTACTTGCACCAGGATGAATCTCGTAATCCTTTTCCCTCTGGAAAATGTTTTTTGTGGGGCTACGCTCCTGAATGCAAGTTTGGTACCTTCTAAATTAGAGAGACATTTGCAAACCCACCATCCGGAGCACAAGAACAAGTCAAAGCAATTCTTCTCAGAGAAGTTGAAATCTCTATTTGCCCAACAATCGTTATTGCAAAACATCGTGAAGACTGGAGCTCATGACAAGCCACTGGTGATTGCCTCACTAAAGATGACTCATGTTATCCTTCGTGAAAAGCGCTCATACATGGACATGGAGAAAATAGTAAAGCCATGCCTATCAATTGCTGCTGAATATCTCCATGGTGGAAGCAGAGCAGTTGAAAGAGTGACTTCCATTCCCTTGTCCGACACCACCATTCGCAATCGATGTCTCCTGATTGCTACAGATTTGAAAGCACAACTTGTGGAGAAGCTGAAGGCATCTCCCGTCTTCGGAATTCAGTTGGACGAGACGACCGACATTGGAGGAGAAGCACAGCCGATCGTGTATACCCGGTTCATTGAAGAGTTGAAAATTGTTGACCGTTTCTTGTTTTGTTTAACAGTGGGAATTAGTGGGAATTGAAACCACAGCACAAGCAATTTTTGACCGATTGGACTCTTTCATGTGTGAGGAAGGAATCGAGTGGATTAAGTGTAAGGCCGTCACAACCGATGGAGCTGCCGCCATGGTTGGTCGTGTAAATGGTGTAGTAAAGAAGATCCAGACTGTCTCACCCGAGTGTCGCTCAATTCACTGCATCATTCATCGTGAGATGCTGGCAGCGAAGAAGCTAGGTGATGAGGGCAAATCAGATCTGGAACTTGTACTTGATGATGTTGTGAAAATGGTGAACACAGTTAAGGCTAATACGAAGAAGAGCAGACTGTTCGCTCAACTCTGTGAGGAGATGGACTCAGAAGTGACGAAGCTATTGTACCATTGCGACGTAAGATGGCTTTCAAGAGGGAAAGTCCTTGAACGGGTGCTCCTGTTGAGAGAGGAGTTGGCAGTTTTCTTCACAGAGCTTGGTGATTCCAGCGCCGTCAACCTGAATAACTTGAATTGGCTTGGAAAACTGTCATATTTGAGCTCCATTTTCCACTGTCTGAACACCTTGAATCTCAGCCTACAAGGGAGGCGACATCTTCACGGCTTTGTCAAGAATAAAGGCATTCCATAGGAAAATTTCGTCTTGGATGAAACAAGTAGAGAGAAAGGACTTCATCGACTTCCCTGAATTCCATCAATTCATGCTGAGCTCAAAATGGGAGCCCACCGAATGCTAGCCTCGAGCAACAAATGTCTGAATCGATACTTCAGCACCTGGATGTCCTTCGCGGCAACATAGAAAAGTATTTTCCGTCCCAAGAACATCATCATCTGGAGGAGAATCTTTGGATCATTAATCCATTTGTTGCCGAAGAAGAGTTCCTCACTGATCTGCGAGAAGATTTGGAGCAGAGGGTGAACTTCAAGGAAATTTTTACGGAAATTTCTGGGTTGGTCTCCTTCGAATCCCGGAATATGAAGACGCTGCTGTGAGAGCCCTAAGTCCATTGGTAGCAATGCCGACCTCATACCTCTGCGAGAAAGGCTTCTCCACTCTTGTTTCGATCAAAACAAGTAAAAGAAACTGCTTAAGAGACATCGACGAGTTGATGCGCGGAGCATTGGAAACAGACATAACCCAACGATTCGGCTTGATGGCCGATAGCATGCAACAGCAACGCTCACATTGATGTTTTGTTTTTGAAGTGCAACTTTTGATTTGTTGAAATTGGCATAGTTTTCCCAGTGATCTCCAATATAAAGAAAGTGCAGAGTATTTCATAATTGAGTGAATGAATTTTGTGTCACCGTTTCCCTTCTCAGGTTCTGGGCGGTGCTGACTTTGATAGACTAATTAGTTGGACTTCAGCTGTAGCGGTGTAATAGCTTTCAGTCCACATGCCCTTCTCCACAAATCTCTCACTTAATCCTGGCGTGGTCAGATCTAAGGAATCACGTCAGGGAGATTTCCATTAGACAAGCTGGAAGCATAGTCTTCTGCAAGGAGGACCCAGAGTAGGATCTCTTGCAGCGGCCGAGTTTGACGCACGAACATATATTGAAGAGCTGGACAGGCATTTTGACATAGTATTTGATCACTGTTCGTCTAGCATGGTCAAGGATTTACATCATAATTCTAGCATTACTGCTGTTAAATCAAAAATACATGTCCATGCTTCGCAAATTGACAAAGCGAATTCAAACTTAAATTTGATTACCATGACTGGAATTTCTTGCGCTTTCTTGCCCCTGATTTCAAAAAGATGAAAAGAAAGTGTTCTTCATTGAATTGCTGTGATATAAGAGATATACTGATACTGACATAATGCACGAATTGTTCTAATTTCTAGATGCATTTCAACGGCTGAGAAATGAAGTCCAGAGAAGAAGTCAGCAATAAATTGTGATCACAAATCAGTTCTTGGAAAATAATGCGGCCACGTTTTTTAGTGGATGATAGAGGCACAAAACTGCGGTTTGCCACTGGGGTGCCGTGAGTGCATGTATTGATTAGAAGGGGTGCCGTGGCTTGAAAAAGGTTAAATAGCACTGGGTTAAATGATTCTTGCTTGTCAATCACTACGCCGCTTGCCTTTTTGCTCGGATTTGCACTGTGTAGTCTTAAAGGCTGGCGATACATGTGACATTTATAGAAAAAGGTATACAATAATTTACGTGGTCTGAGAGAGCATGGAAAAGTGTCTTAATAAGCATTTTAATCTTTGCTACAGTTTGTGCTGTTCTCCAGGACAGGATGGAGTTGATCCCACTTCCTTGCTTTCAAATATTCGAATAATTGCTTACTGAGTTGACCCATTATATTTCAGGCTTCAATATTAACTACTTTTCTCATTGGGAATTTCAGCATCTGGTGGTGACTATTATCGACTTTTAACAAATGGTAGATATGCAGTTGGTGCTCGCGCCTTCTCTCCTGGCAAAGAATTTGTTATTAAATGCATAACCGTCAAAAACAACCCGAAGAGCAAGGGAGCAATGAAATTGAACTTCGTGCTTAAATCTTCAGATAATGAGGAAACCATAATTGATGACAACTGCCCAGTCGAATTCAAGGAATGGCTTCAAATTATGGAATTAAGAGCGGTAAGTATTTTAGCTTCTCTTTACTTTTCGATGAAAAGTCTTCGAATTTTTGCTGAATGAGAGATTGCTCTTGCGTTGAATATTATTGATTAGTTAGCCTGTTGATTAAAATTATTGCTATTCACGACCGACAGCAAATGTGTAGATGATGCCAACTTAGAAGATCACTTTAAATTACTTCATCTATGAATTTTGCTGAGTTCTAAGTTCATGTAACCGGAAGTATTCTTAAACATGTATTTGTGCATTTTCCTGACACATGGTGATCGCGTATATGGAGTATTTCAGTATGCAATCCGAAAATAGGGACTGTAGGAGAAATTTGAGAGCGAACGAGAGCAATCACCTTGTAGAAGGAATCTTTATTTCATGTTTATTTGTTTGTTCGCCCAGCGTAAGGGGTCGACATAGCCCAGTAACACTTACGCTGTTTCGTATAACTAGTTTCCTTTACAAAGACATAAAGGAAATTATACAATTTTCAAGGAAAATCATTCATATGCTAAGTGTTTGTTGTCCAGCAGCTAGAACGAGTTTCTTATTGGATGAGACTTTTACAGAATGATGTTCCTCTCAGACAGGATCAAAGGAAACCGGGTAAATCCAATGGGAAGCAGATTAACAAAAAGGAAATTTTCTTGTTTATGTTTTCTTTGATTAAGTGAAAGGTGCTAGGTCTAAGGCTATTAGGTTTTTGTCATGGCATGGTTCTCCCCCTGTGATTATTGGTGCACCGTTGAAATCACATTTCCATGACAAATAATCTCATTACAGGCTCGTGTATATTACAAAAGGTTGGCTCTGATGTGAAAATCGTTTCCATCATGCAAGTCAATTCTAATTATGTTATTTGGAAGGTAGAGTCTGTGTTTCTCCTCATCATCAGCCATCAAATTTCTGTTGAAGGTGAATTTCATGAACTTCTCGACTGTTTCTCTCAAAAGAACTCTATGAATGAATGTTAACCAGGAGACATGAACATGGTCAAAGCGCACAAGAGTCCCTGGGGATCACTATTTATAAAATGCACGAATAATGATGCATCAAATACGTTAAAACTAAACATACGAATCAGCATACAGCATACAAAGCTTGCGTTTGCCAAGAGCAAATGTAATGCATCGTGATTTAAATCAAACTGTGACAACGTTTGTGGATCAGTTTGTTGGAGTATGGAGTTGCTGCTCCTGTGCATGCTGCTCCTAAATTTATGTGTTTTGCACCTGAGGTGGGTAACTTTCTCCTATAGTAACGGGCCACATCAGGAGTCCGATACTTCGTCAGCCGCAAGTTTCAGTATACGTATTTAGCGATAAAACGATGTCGTCATTCTAAGTATGAAAGTTTGTTAAATGATGATATGTGACATGTGATATTGTGGTGTAAAAATACGTAATATTCATAGATTTATAACACCCCTGCATCTGAGGTGCAAAATACTGATGTACTTTCACTAAAAGTCACCAAGTGATGATTTGTTGAATCATATTTTCATCACTCCTTGGCTCTGTAGTTCTATTATTACAAATCGTGTAGATAGTAAAATATTAGTATGAGAGATGTCCAGGCGATTCTCTCTGCAGAAGTGAACGGAGATATTTGCTCCTGCAGAAGAAATGTTCAAAACGCAAGTAGCGTCACTGTACAGGTATGTAATAATAATAATGATATCTTTATTGCTTCACATGGTTACAGTCGGTGAACGCATTACAAAAGTACAAGATCATGGATTACAATATTTTATAAATGAACAACGAAAGCGTTCAGTTTTTGCGAATGGTGGACGCAAAGTGCACTGAGAACGAATTAGTCGACAATGATGTGGTTGGAACATAACAGACAAGGGGTGAGAAGACGACCCCTCAATTGATGAAATCATTTTGTAATACATCTTTGTGGCAACTTCGATGAATGAAGGAAACACATTCGAATTGATTATCCTAAACACTCGCTTCTCCAAGCGCATTATTTTATTAAAAAGATAGTCCGGTGCATTGCAATAAACTGGATAAGCAAATAAAAGTAAGCATCGCCGGTGCATTGTGGCAAGCTGCTGCTCTCATCTCCGCAGGTCGTATGAGCTTATCCCGCGGACCGCACGTTGCCTGCCCCTGCTTTGCGTAAGTCATTGCGTAGGCCAATGTGATTTAACCTACTTAAACAACATTTTCCTAGCGTAGCATGTACTCGTATGTAATGCAATGAATGATTCTGCGAAGAAGAATTGTGATTGAGAGTAGCCTAGGGATTACCGATGAATTGGTCGATTGCCGATAATCGGCAACTTTTGTAATTTATATGACCGATATCAGTAGAATTGTAGATATTTAACGATAGAATATAATCGTTTATCCTACTAGTAGATTATCGTTTATTCTACTGGGTACATAGATCCATAGTAAAATATTGAAAACTATGATAAATTAGTAAATTGAACAAATTTGAATAATTTATCAACAATAAGTATCATACTATGATGAGTCATGTCACATTGTCTTTTACTTTTCAAACTTGACATTGAATACACAGTTTGAGAAAGTTCCACTAAACATGTCTTTCATGTTGTCAACATATGCAGTGTTAAACGCTTGAGTTTTATTAATTTCTATTCCCTTCAAGTAACGGTCATATAAATTAGGATATCACACTGATTTCCGAAGATAAACTCTGCTTGAAAATCTACTCGTATCATAAGCTATCTATTCTCCTCGCCTCCGGCTCGGAGAATAGATAGCACATGATACTCGTAGATTCTCAGCGTTTATCTACTGAAATCAGTGTGATATCCTATACTTATCGACTATCGGCTGATTAATAGCTATTCTTAATAGTTGTCAACATTTATGCTGTTGCCATAAAGTATTTAATCGAAAATAGCAATACTTTCACTGTCGTGAGAAACAGAATGACGCCCACTAAAGGGAGCAAGTGATTTTCTTACACCACAATTTACTTAGAATAGAATTTGACTATTGGTGTGGAACCCAGTGCTATTGTTTTTGTTCACCTTCAGATGATTCAGTTTTCTCAAGAAAGCTAAATTTTCATATTCTTTTCCAGCAATATTTTGTCTTCTATCTCTTCAAGACATAATTTCAATAGGAACTCTAATGCAATATGTTCATGGCAGGAATGCAACAAATCCACAATAAAGCATCGTTAGGGCATAATCAATTTAATTATTCCAGTTTGTGAGCATTTACATTAACGGTTCTTTATTAATTTAGAATATTTATATTGGAGTTGTGATTTGCAGTCAACATATGAAAAATGAAATGTCAAACTGCATGATAATTTAATAGTGATAGGCTTAGTTGCGCATTGTAAGAATTGTAAGTCTGAAGGGTCGGTAACTGGGTAGGTTGCACGTACTAGCTCATGCTACACATAATTGTATATGCAATATGTTATGAACCATACCGGCAGTGTCAATATATTTGCCGATAAGTCATCGGTATCAGTTATTGGCGCATCCCTAGAGTAGGCTTAATACATAATTTTCACATTTTTTGATTCAAACCCCGGAGTCGCAGTCCAATCGGAGTGAGAAAATGCTGTTTTATGGTTCATCTTAAATTACATTCCAAATGAAAAATATGCAGGTGTGACAGTTGCCTCCTTGCCAGTATGTTTTGACATTTCTATTACCTCAGAGAGAGCATGTTTACAATATACCTCCTACTTTTCCAACATGCCTTTGATGAAAAGGAAGTTTCTTCATTAACTGCTATAACGACAAACCTAATTATAATTTGATGATTTGAAGAAATAATGCAACCACCAGACATATTTCTCCATTATCATTGACTGAGGTACTACTGAGTACTGATACAATTATAAGTAGTTATAAATGCTTAAAAAATGCAAGGCAATTGTAATATAACATTTCCTTGTTAAGTCATCTTCAATCCTGAAACTTACTCTGATGGTTACTCTGTGTTGTACTCTGTGCTCTGTGTCAGAAAGCCAGAAATGTACTACTCAGAGCGCAGGATAAAAGCGATGTAAACCGCAATGCACATTAAGTGTATACATAACTTCACTATTTCACTTTTTAAGTACCTATTTCACTCTCGTAAGGATTTTCGGTCGTGTGCTCTGAATCCTTCCCTGCTAACTTAAACAACAGTGTGGTTTCATTCTAGCGCCATAAAAGCACATAAATCGGCATACCGGCTACATAATGTAAAACAGGAAAAAACTTTTCTTCAGACAGCCACTCAAGAACTTTATTTAGTTATCCTGCTTTTTAAAGATGTTGCTACTCCTGTGTACTTAACCTTCTGGCTTCTATGTTCTAATAGACTTGCTATATCTTGATATACATTCGCCATTAAAATTTTGGACATCTAATTCTTCATGTCAATATTTCTTCTGAATTAGTTCCTTAAGTAATCGCAAAACAGAAGCACTGGTATTGAAAGGAACGGGCGTTCTATTACAAGAAATATTACAAGAAATTGACTTTTTGCCAGTAGGTGGTAAAAATCGGCTGAAAACAGAATTCCAAAAATCATTTTATTTCTTTGCGGAAAGATCGACTTAAAGTTAGAGTTTGGCCATGACAAAGCTCAGGAGTTTTCAGATTACAACTCTATGCACCACAGCATTTCATTCAGCCTTAGATAGCACTACTTGCTATCAGCTATTATCACGAATGACTGACGATGATGCCCATTTCTTGAATATGCGTATTTATGACCACTTTTGACTTCAGCTTTACTTATCGATGAGTCAGGCAATAAATATTTCTGAAATTTTCATCACATGAATGCTCTTTAAGTGAAAAATGTGATTTCTTTAAATCTAAAATCATAAAAATGCGTAAAACGTGTTTAAGCACTGTAGCATATAAAGCTATTAAGCGAGCGTCTTTCATGTTGGCGAGTTTATTTATCCTTAAAAGTTTCAGATTTGATACCATCTAGGTTGGAAACCAGGTCTCCCGTACATGGAGTGAACACACTGCCACAGGGCCACTGCCCTGGTTAATCAAACAACGTGCAATAGCCACTTAGACTGCATTTCTTCTGCTATTAGAATTTGACATTGATGCTATTGGTTGTACGTGGAAATACGTCCGTAGACCGTAGTCTTCTGTCT
Organism: Prostheceraeus crozeri; assembly: GCA_907163375.1. Taxonomy (NCBI): domain Eukaryota; kingdom Metazoa; phylum Platyhelminthes; order Polycladida; family Euryleptidae; genus Prostheceraeus; species Prostheceraeus crozeri. The sequence goes on along the minus strand of CAJQUW010000229.1, from coordinate 21,079 downwards.
TCTGCTAACTTTGCAATTTTAGAATGTGTGTATTATAATCTCTACAAAACACACTATTTTTGCATCGGTTTTAGCAAACAATAAGGCAACTATTGAAGTAGTATGATAGATCTATCGTCTTGTTTATCGTCCTATCAGCTTCAATTACAGCTATCCCCATTTTTAATGCGACAAAATTGAATTTTGCACGAATTGCATGGGTGTGAGTTTTGCATCTCCCTGTCTTTGTGTTATTACTTATCATTGCATTTGAACTTCTGACTGAGAGTGAACGAGGTTTCGAGCTGTTTACTCGTGAACGAGCAAACTGAGCGAACGGTTTTTTAGTATCTGCTGTTTTAGCCTTTCACGAATTGGCGAGCGAACTGAACTGTTGTTTATCAAAACTTTTAACTTTTTTAACTTTTGTTTTTGGCTGTACGGGCGATGCTTGAAGTGAGATTGAGGAGTATGTCGTCTCATTTATACTGAAGCTGATGCGAATGATTGGTCAATGACATAAACTTTGGACAGTTTTCGCCTTCGGGAAGTTCTGTGAAAAGATGCGAAGCCATATGGGTGAATCAACATTCTTGACAGCTTTTGACAGAAAAAATATTCACGCCTATCGTTATTCCTGTTGCTCTGAATGAGGCACGGTTTAATTTATATTTAAATTATAAAGATTTACACTTATTTATATTACATAAAGAGATTTCACCAAAACTTCGAAAAGACTAGGACTATAGGTCTGCATAATTAATGGCAATTTGCAATATATGTAATTGCAACAACTGTAATTCGGTAACCTTGCATTGTAATTACCGTGGGAACAAGCATCAACCGCTTGTCGCATTTGTTTTCCTGAGGGCATACAGGATACATGCTTAATGCTAAATTTGCATGCACCTAAATGATGAAAATCAATCTTGGGAATTCTGACAATAATTCTTGCCTAGATCGATTCAACCTATCCTTTTCAACTATGGTGAAAGTTTATCAAATGATTGACTAGAGGCATCAACGTGTTAATGATTTTCACAATTTGTTATTCATGAATATATTGGTCATGTCTGTTTCACAGATACTTAGCTCGGCAAATATTATTACGCCTCCTCCAGATGATGCAAATATCTGCTACGATTTTTGTAGTTCGCTAGTAGTAAGCAAGTGACAAACACTCGACCGGCGCCCCCCCCCCCTCTGGAACGGCAGAGTGTCGTGGTCGGCCGCCGTGGTGCTTCGGGTCTGAGTCCCCCCCCCTCTGGAACGACAGAGTCTGTCGTGGTGTGCCGGCCAGGTGGGTTCACAACATGTTCGCTGACTCCCCCCCCCTCTGCAACGACAGAGTGTGAGACTCGGATGTGTTGGTCTCGTATGGGTTAACGTGACCGACCGCCTAGGTTGACGTGGCCGACCGCCTAGGTTGACGTGGGCGACCGTCTAGGTTGACGTGGGCGACCGTCTAGGTTGTCGTGGATGGTGAAATGGCTGCCAGATTCGGATTCAGCGTAAAATTCTGCATCGGTAGGGTGAGTTTCAAGGCAATTGGCGAGAAAAAATTTTTCTTCAAAATTTTAACAGAGTTAGAATTTGGGACGTTTTGGTGTGTAGCGCCCAAACGAAGCATCGGATGAGAAAACGGAGGCCAGATTCGGAATCTACGTGAAATTTTGGGTTAGGAAGGATGTTTCCAGCGAAATCGGAGAGAAAAAATTTTCGGCTGACGTCCCCCCCCCCTCTGGACAGCTTGCTTCGATTTTGGCTTCCAGTGGACGGATTTTGTCGTGCGATAGCTCGTTTGAAAGCTAAGAGTGAGACAAATTCAGTGAAAGAATCGGCTTGTTCCTATCTGTCTTCGTTTAGATGTGAGACGCCATTTAAGATTTTGGGACATTGGTGAAAAACGACAGAGTTAGAATTTGGGACGTTTTGGGCTCTAGCTTCAAAACGAAGCATCGGATTGGAAAACGGATTTCAGATTTGGAATCAGCGTGAAATTCTTTATCTGTATAGTGAGTTTCAAGGCAATCGGCGAGAAAAAATTTTCAACATTTTTCGAAAAAACGACAGAGTTAGAATTTGGGACGTTTTGGTGTGTAGCGCCCAAACGAAGCATCGGATGAGAAAACGGAGGCCAGATTCGGAATCTACGTGAAATTTTGGGTTAGGAAGGATGTTTCCAGCGAAATCGGAGAGAAAAAATTTTCGGCTGACGTCCCCCCCCCTCTGGACAGCTTGCTTCGATTTTGGCTTCCAGTGGACGGATTTTGTCGTGCGATAGCTCGTTTGAAAGCTAAGAGTGAGACAAATTCAGTGAAACAATCGGCTTGTTCCTATCTGTCTTCGTTCAAAAGTTAGAGCGGTTACAAGATTTTAGGTCGGAGCTCGCTCACCTGAAAAAATCCTAAGTGTCAGAGTGGCTTTGTATGGGTAAAAATTTGAAAATTTTCCAAAGTGTGGAATTTCGACCTGGGACCGTCACCAAAACATTTTTCATCAAATTTTGAAATTTCACTGACGTCCCCCCCCCCTCTGGACAGCTTGCTTCGATTTTGGCTTCCAGTGGACGGATTTTGTCGTGCGATAGCTCGTTTGAAAGCTAAGAGTGAGACAAATTCAGTGAAAGAATCGGCTTGTTCCTATCTGTCTTCGTTTAGATGTGAGACGCCATTTAAGATTTTGGGACATTGGCGAAAAACGACAGAGTTAGATTTCGAATCAGCTTGATGTTATTGTCCAATGAGGATCATCATCCAATGAGAATCAAGCATTTCTTTATAAATAGCGAGCCTTCCACAGTGAGAATCATTCCATCGTTGAATTGTACGAGTGACGGACGCACATTTTCTCTCTCTCTCTCTCTAGTTCCCTGTTCTATTATCCAACTAAAATGGTAAGTCGCTACTTCCCTCCCTCTCCTCCCTTGAACGTAAACTTAATACAATCTTTTTTCATTTTCAGGCATCTACTCCATCTGCTGCACTAGTAGGACAAAATGGCGGTCAAACGTTACAAGGTTCGCTACGGTCAGATCATCTACAACTGAGGCCAGTGGAAGAAACATCCAAGGTACATAATCCTACACCGCTACAGCGTAAATTTAAACAAGCCTTGCGTTATGATGATCATAGCGTAGTACTCCAAACGGGAATGCTCCCTTCCACGGATGTCAAGATAATGCACAATCAGTATGGGGACTACATACTGATCCCCGTGAGTCCGTACATTCGCCACCAACTTGATATTATTGAGGAGTACGTGACATTAAATATGGACATTCCTACTCCTCTTGCTCAAGAGTGGAAGGCGAGAGATGACAAGGATACTCCCTATAGAAAGATTTGGGATGGTAATCACATTTGCCTACCGGTATCACATTGGTGTACTTACTATAAGAAGGAGGGAGATCATTCAATACCCATCAGATGTGATGAGCTCGGAGAAGGTACTTGGGATATCCTTTTCAAAGTGAATGGGCTATATTATGGTCGACACAAGGATAATAAAATAGCCTCTCTCTCCATGCATATGGAATCCATCCTATATATTCCGAAACCACCAACGTGGACGACATAATTGATCAAATCCTTAACAGCAGTGGTACGAAGCGCAAGTCGGAGAAGAATGCTACATCAAAACGCAAATCAAAGAAGGAGAATTGCTAGTCCTTTCCTAACTCTACCCTATGACAATTCGCTTATGTGCTTTGAGTGTCGTAGACGTGGTCTTATTAGATACATTTTACTTCTTCGTTGCCATCATATCATTTGTGTATTTTGTCGTGAAAAGCATCGATGTAATTCTTCATTTTGTAATATGTTATAGAACGTTTCCTTAGATGTGTAAATTTCCGTTTTAGGCTTCTATCATCATTTTTATGGATTGTGAGGGTGAACCTGTACAGGAGCTCAGTGCTATTGCTATGAACAATTGGACATATCAGATTGTTAGTGTCTATCATCAACATGCCAACTGCGATCCCAATGTTGATCAATGGGCGAGAAAACACATTCATGGACTTAATCTGAAATATTTGCAAGACTATGGCTTTTCTTGTGAAAGTGCTCTTCTTATTGACTTTAAACGATGGTTAGCTGCTTTCAATGTTATACGCATCTTTTGTAATAATCCTGGTAAGGAGAGGAAAGTATTTCCCAATCTAATCATTGATGATATTTTGCTCCCGCCTTGGGATAGTAGAGTGAATCAACATTATCATGAAGTCACGAAACGTTTTAAGGATTTGTGTGTTCCTATTTTGTCTGTTCGTTGTAGTAGCTACGTTCATAACCAATGCTTCTTTCCTCCTTACCTCAACACTGCCAAAGTCCTGTATGGTTATCATTGCTCGCTGTATGATAGTTATCAGCTGTATCTATTTTATCTCTTTCAAACCATTGATTTATAATGCATGCTTGTTACCGTTATTCAATAAATGTTACTATGAGAAGAGTTGTTGTTTTCATGCAATGGATGGGTTAGTTAAAGGGCGATCATGTCTTTCTCAAACGACTGCGGAACATTACGTTTTCATAGGCAAAGTTTAAAAGGAGCTGTTCAAGATTATGTGATAAATTTTCATAAAGATGAGACCGACATCGAAGCAGTGGTAGATGATGCTAGCACTCTATTTCTAGAGTTAATGAATACATTCTCTGATAGCATTGTCATGGCGCGATTAGTTGCGAAAATTAAGTTTAGTCATTTTGGAAAGGAAGAGGTGGAAAGTCGCTCTTTCCATTTTGCTTCTTATTCAATGGAAGTGGTAGATCACCCGAAGAATTTTTTAAAAGACATATGATAAAAATTGCTGAACGTCTTAACGCATTTAACCATCATGGTAGCAGTCTAGTGATTGAAGCGATTTCAGATATTCACATTCAACTTTCCATAAAGAAAAATTGAAAATGCAGTGGTACTTGATTGTAGCACAACTGGTTTTCGAGCTATGTCTGCTCACTCTCGAAGTATATTCCTTCTGTACATGCGTCTATTATTTAGAAAAGGCTAGCAAATTCATATCTTCAAAAAGACTTGCTATAGACATCAGTAACGGTGAAACTATGTGTTGCGATGTATGTAAGCGAAAGGATGGAAATGAAAAGCGCATCTTCAAGAGATGTAAGCATGCTTTTTGTCAACGCTGTTTCATACGTAATTGCATTCAACTTTGCCAATGTAACCACTGTGACATTGCTCATTTCGAGTGTCACTTATGTCGCAATAGTTAGTACCTATGCAAATGTGGTAAAGATAGGTTTTAGCAAAGACTAACACGGAAAATGGCGAAAACGTAAAATGACGAAACGTAAAAGTCAAAAGTTTTCTTCAGCCATTCAAGCTCTCCGACGAATGAAAGCAAATCAGCGATACAATGCTATACGACATGCTAACGATAAATTCATTTGTGAAATTATTTCTCATGTGAGGAAGTTGAGGACGAAGAAATTAGCGCCAAAACAACGAAAGTTACTTAAGCGATATGCTACGAAATTGCGTTTCATCTCCAATCCTAAAGTCGCCCTTCAAAGAAAGAGGAAAACTCTAACACAAAAGGGCGGTTTCCTTTCAGCAATACTTCCAATGATAGCTCCTGCCGTGGGCAACCTATTGGGAAATATCTTTGGCTCTAAGCGTTAATTATGCAAATGTTGAGTCTCAAAGTAATAAAATGGATTTCAGACTTCAATGTGATAAAGTTCTGACTGTATCAGGTCCATCTCATGCAGGTAAAACTGTTTTCACGCTGAATTTATTGGATAAAAGAAGGGAGTTGTTTAAGGAACCTATCAATCGAGTGATTTGGTGTTATGGTATTTATCAACCGTCGCTGTTTCAGGAATTGCAAAGTCGCAACTTTATTCGACATGAAGGAATTATTCCAGTGGATAAACTTCAGTCTAATGATGTTGTTGTATTGGATGATTTATTAAAAGAAAGTAAGAATTCAAAAGATGTTACAGATATGTTCACTCGCGCAGCACACCATAAAAGGTGTTTTATCATCTATATTACACAAAATTTGTTTCCTGATGGAAAAGAAGCTCGTACACGAAACCTGAATACACACTATTATGCTATTTTCAAGAATCCGCGAGATAAAAGTCAATTTGAAATTTTAGCGCGACAAGTTGCACCCAGAGGATCAAAAGCCTTAATTGAAATTTTTCAAGCAGCTACTGAAAAACCATACGGTTACTTATTCATTGACTTTACGCAAGAGTGTCCGGAAGAATTTAGATTTCGAAGTGATATTTTGAAAACTCCCATGATTATCTACAAACTATGAGTTCTTATTCTCGCATGATTGTTATTCCTCAGGATGAATATGTACAATTGACTGCCATGCAGCAAGTAAAGCAACCTCTTGCAAATCAAATGTATAGGAAAGAAATAGATTATCAGCAAAATGTTCACATCAAAGATCCACATCGTGCTGTATTATTACAATCGGAAACTGTTGAGCAATTGAAAAACTTGAAGAATAAGATGCGTGACTCTGTATCGACTGCTACACCTTTAGCATCTCGCGCACATGCCATATCTCTTTTCAACAGTATTGAACCCCATCTCAATGTAAATGATAGAGGAGAAATCATTACAGATGAAAATAAAGTGATTGATGCTTCACGTTATGAAGACTTGATTCAGTATGCGACACGTAGAAAGCGCCGTCAGGGCTATGTTCCACCTGGTTGGTCATACTTTCTTAAACTATTGAAAAAGCATAATGTGCCAAAATTTGCTTTAAATAATGAGACATTGAAAGAACTTGATTCAACAGTGGCTACTACTCCAATGCTTCAGGCGATGAAAATGCCAACAAATTGGTTTAAGACGTCACCTGCTACATCCCCTCCCACACTCACTAAGCAAACAAGAGGAAGAACTCGACGTAGATCTACATCGCCACTAAAACTGGTAAAAGGAAAACGTAAAACAGCTCCTCCTAGGAAATACATGTTCTCAGACTATTAATATGAAGCAGATGTGTTGCTTGCCATGTAATGAGCCGCCAGAGGTGAATGTCGTTGTCACTTGCACTTGCTGCGCCAGCTCTCATAATGAAACCCCTAAGCAATGTGAACACGATCGCAAAACCGCTAAAGCTAAATGCTGCAGTTGTTGTAAATGTAGAAAGGCAAGAAAGAAAAAAGATGAGAAGGAGGAAAAAGAGTCAGCCGTCATCGACTGAACGTTTGAAGTCAATCTATTATGATGTAAAACATCCGGCAGGATTTGCATCTATCAAGAAATTATCAAAAGCGAGTGGTCTTCCACAATCACAAGTGAAACGATGGTTAAAGGGTCAGGCTACCTATACACTCCACAAACAAGCGAAAAAGAAGTACCGCACCCGCCATTATATTGTTCATGACATCGATGAACAGTGGCAAGCAGATTTGTGCGATGTTGCCTCCATTTCAAAACATAACTCGGGCAATAATTTTATTTTAACCGTCATTGATATTTTCTCGCGTTATGCGTGGGCTCAACCTTTAAAAACTAAAGAAGGGAAAGGAGTAGCAAAAGCATTCCAAACAATTTTTCGAGAAGGTCGCATTCCAAAAAGAATTCAGAGTGATCAAGGAAAAGAGTTTGAAAATCAGCATGTGACAAGATTATTTGAGAGGCATGACATTGAGTTGTTTAGTGTAAAGAGCGCTTATAAAGCTGCACTCGTTGAACGTTTTAATCGCACATTAAAAAATCGCTTGTGGCGACATTTTACTGCCAACTTGACACAAAATTGGACAAAGGTTCTACAAGATACACTCCATGCCTACAATCACTCTATCCATCGTTCTATTGGACTCAGACCAGTAGATGTAAATGCTGACAATGTAGATAAAGTGCGCGAATCATTCCAACGTAAACGCACTCATGTGAAAAGTGATGTGAAAATTGGCGATAAAGTTCGTATCTCAAAAGTGAAAAGTGTTTTTGCTAAAGGGTACCTTCCGAATTGGACAGAGGAGGTATTTACAGTATCAAGGATTAATCAAAAAGACTCTCCGACCACCTACAAGTTGAAAGATTACGATAATGAAGAAATTGAGGGTAGCTTTTACCGCGATGAGATTGAGGTAGTCACTGAAAGTGAAACATATTTGGTAGAGAAAATCATTCGATGTAAAAAACGGCAAGGTGAAGAATGGTGTCTTGTTAAATGGGCTGGTTATCCTTCAAGTATGAACTCTTGGATGCGTCGTGCCGACATCTTTCATCTAAGTGATCGACAGTGATTCATGCAAAGTTGTAACTAACAATGTTTAGGGTTTGAGCTATGAATCCAACTGCCTCATTTTATTCACGACCCTCCTATGTAAGTGGCGGAGGACAAATTTACATCGGTGCTCGCCGCCAACGTGGAGGTAGCATACTTGGTGCACTGAAATCTGTTGTAGCACCTCTCATATCCAATGTCGGTAGATCTTTAAAACGAAATGTTTTAAGTAATGCCGTTGGCTTTGCTGGTGATGTTGCTAGTGATCTTTCCAGAGGTAGAAGTTTTAAGAGCAGTTTGTTGAATCGTGGGAAGGAACGCGGTTTAAAAACATTGAAGCAGACCATTGCTGGTGTTACTCAAGGAAAGAAATCACCTAAACGAATGAATAAAGGAAGGAGGAAACATCGCGGAGCTGGTAAGGTGCGATCTTCAGTCAAAAGGCATTCACGCAAACGTCGCAGAGGCTCTAATCATTCATCAGGCGCTAAACGACGACGCTGCTATAACTTCTAATCATGGAGTGTAAAACTTCCGGTTTTTGTTTGTTCGATCAACAAGCCATACAGACAGATATTCTTAGTTCAAGTATTGTAGATTATCATCCTCGAACAGCTGAGAATGCTGGCCCCATTGAATTTGTTATTCCTGGTGGTAGTGATGACTACATAGATTTGAGTTATGCGATGCTTGATTTGAGGTTTAGAATTCAGCAAGCAGATGGAACTGCTATTGACGATGCACATAAAGTTGGACTGAACAATTTACCATTGACTACATTACTTCGTGATGTTTCTCTAACGATTGGAGAGCAGCAAGTGGAAGGTGGTCAAAGCGATTATCCCTATAAATCATATTTCAATCATGTATCACAGTTTCATCCAGCAGCACAAAAAAGTCATATGGAAGCCATGGGATGGTACAGAGATGAAGCAGGAAAATTTGATGTTGAAACAAACAGTGGCTTTGTAAAGCGATCTGCTATGATTAAAGATAGTAGAGTATGTCAGCTATATGGTCCGCTGAATTTAGACTTCTTTAGACAGTCAAAGTTTTTACTGTGTAATACCAGCATGCGACTCAAGCTGACATTGAATAAGCCTGAATTTGCGCTGAATGCATTTGCTAAGTTGACAATTTTAGAATTCATGTGGAAGATATTGCACTTTACATTCGTCGAGTAGTACCGAATCCAAGTGTCATTAGAGGGCATGCTGAAGGCCTTAACCGCCAAAATGCCATTTACCCTATTCAGCATACAAAGCTTCTCACCTTTACAATTCCGAAAGATCAAAAGAGTTTCATGAAAGATGGCCTCTTTCCATCGGAAGCACCGAAGCTCCTCATGGTGGCAATGGTTGAAAATGATGCATTTAATGGTAATATAAAGAAGAATCCTTTCAATTTTAAACACAATCAGTTAAGTGAAATTGCTTTACGTGTAAATGGTGTGAGTCATCCTGGTCCACCCTACAAACCAGATTTTGCTTCAGATCAATTTATGCGCAGTTATGTTGATTTTATGGATGTTTTTGGCTTTTACAATACGGATGACACCAACGGACTGACTATGAAAGAGTTTAAGAGTGGATATACTATTTATGCATTTGATTTGACTGCTGACAGCGATATTAGTGCACCCTATCGTCAAGCGAACGTGCCTCATAATATTCGTTTGGATTTGACGTTCAAAAGAACACTACCTGAGACGATCAATGTATTAATTTATGCAGTCTTCGATTCAAATATTGAAATTACAAAGTATCGTGACGTGATTCTTCAGTATAATCGTTAATGAGTTGGTTGACTGCTGACGATATTAAGACTAAAGTGCAGCGTAATGCAGACGAAGCGACGTTGAAAGCTTTCGATAATGTCTATTCACTCGATACCTTACCACCTGCAGTAAATCACTATCCCATCTTTATTGTGCTAAACACTCATTCACAGAATTTAGGCGGTGAGCATTGGAAAGCGATCTTTATTGGAGAAGACCGACGTGGTGAACTATTTGACTCTCTTGCTCAACCTCCAAATATACCAACACAGCAGTGGTTGAGAAAACATACGCGTCAATATCAGCGAAATGAACGCATACTACAACATCCACTTTCATCAACGTGTGGTGCTTTTGTACTGTACTTCATCTTAAAACGTTTACATGTATCTCGATTTGCATCTATTATTCAAAACTTTTCATGTAATCCATCCTCTAATGAAAAAATGATTTGTAAGTTCTATCATGATTTGAAATAAAAACATCATGTTGGAAAAAATTGTTTTTTATTTTACAATCCGCTGGGTACGTACATACTCAATGAGATAGTCTAGGATCATATTTGCTTGTTCATGAGATTTTAGTCCAGTAATGATCACTTTACTATTATGAAAGATTGCCACATGCACAGGCAACCAACAACTAATGAGAGCTGCAGGAAAAAGTTCGGGTTCATAACACAAACTGTAACTGCTGGTACGAATCTTCAAAAATGATAGACTGTCACTCAATTGAGTAGAGATCACCATATTGTCCACAGTCAGATTCGACATCACACACCTCTCCCTCTTCCATATCCGACGTAGTAGTCTTTGTAGCTCTAAGCGCATTGACTGCGCCGATGAATGAGAAAGGGCGCCGAGAATCTGTACAGTCCCATTTGGGAAGAGTTGAAGATTCCGTGAATTGTTCATCTTCACCACTAACATTTGAGGACGGCCCGGGTAATACTTGCTGTTTGGAAGCTGTTGGCGTAATGTTGTGAGATCGATTTTGGTGTAGAGTCTGAAGCGACGGAGAATGTTGACGATGGTGTAGCGATGGCGCTTCATGATGAAAGAATGAGTAAATTGAGCGATGTACCTTCCTTTTATACTTTTCCCAACTACCTTGATGAAATGTGAAGTTAGTATGAAGTTGGGAATGATAGAGTTGAATTCGCCGATTGTTGACGCGCAGCCAGATGCGATTTCCAATACGTGAATGTCTTTTCATATAGAAGTATTTCAAGTCCTTCATGATATGATGTAGAGATTGAAAATGACGATAAGATAAAGCAAACTCTCTTCTCACATTTCCAGTTGAATCTTTGAAATAGACGTTTCGATCATGATCCGTTTCAATACGTTGTAGGGAATCTAATTTCCAACTCATGGTGCGTGGTAATCATATCTGATTAAGATTTGCATAGTAGGGCGATGAACTCACGACGAATAAATGTCATGATGGAGCGATGTATGTATCTTCTATACTTCTCCCAATTGTATTTGCGAAATGAGAAACAGTTTGCGGAATGAGAATGGTAGATTTGAATTTCATTTCTGTAATGTTGAAGCCAAACTTGATCACCCAAGGAGATGAATCTTAATGTTTCAAAATATTCCAAATCCCTCATGATATCATTGAGGTTGACAAATTGTCGCCATGTTAATGTAATTCCTCTTGATGTATGACCATGAGAATTTTTGAAATGTACGTTTCCATCACGATCAACTCTGATATATTGTAGAGAGTCCAAAATCCAAGTCTTCATGATGTTATGCAAAGTTGCAGATTAGCAATATAAAAATGTCGTTTTATCATATTTTGCTTAGCAATGCGGCTACAAAGAGATTTACTAGTAATCGAGCCGCACTCTTTTCTACTCCCATTGATCATGCACAACAGCTAAATGGGAATTGGGAAGTGGGTGTCACTCAACTTGTTTATAGCAACTGTGTCTATACTTTTGATCATGAGGTGATGACTATTAATATGAGGCGTACAGCTGCTTATCAATGTGAAAAGGGGTGCCGAGTATACATTCCACAGTGGTCAAAGAAAGATCTCTTATCATGTAAAAAGTTTATATATGATTTCTTGAATAAAGCGTGTAAACATATTGTCCAATTTACTCCGCACAATGATGATTATAATTATGTACATCATGTAGTTGAGAAAGATTGGATTGTTGGTTTAAGTCCAAGTTTAAGAAATGATTTAGGCTACCTCGCTAGCGCCTTAACAAGCTATGATAATTTTAACGTTAATTACCACATAAGTGGTCATAAACAGTTAATATATCGAGAGGAAGCTTATTATGTAGATCTTATTCCAAGAAATGAGAAGACGTTGGTGAAGAAGATTGTGATTAAGCCAAGAAAGACAAACATGACTCCTGAAACATTATTGAAGAAATTTAATTATCTCCTTCGAGTTGATGGTAAACAAGTGGCAACATTGACTTATATCAAATCATCTAATCATATTGCAATAAGCAAATTAAATGATGATGATCTAGTATTAGTTTGTTCAAAAGATTTTCATCAGTTCTTACGACATCGTTCTGCAGCTGTTCATGGAAAATCTGATATGCAACATTTACCATGTGAAAGGCCAAATCAATTTGATACAGAATGGGCCGTATCTTTATACAGAAAGTGTGTAGAGCCTTTTGGTGGTTTCTTACATGAAACAAGAGTGTTGATGCCTCGCATTATTACTTCGGTTAAATTGGTTGTAGATTATTTAAATGAAGTGATTAATGAGCAACATATTTCATTTTCTGAAAAAGAAGGTACTTTGTCTCTCACTATAAATGGAAAAGGTATTGAACTAATTATGGATAAAACTCTAATGGACATTTTGGGTTTTGATCAAAATATCTTTAAAAGTGGTACTGTAACCAAAGCTAGCGCAGACATGTCGCTATCGCGTCGTATTAACTATTTTCAGATATATTCCAATATTGGTGAAGATGTACGTGTGGGAGATGTTGAAGCTCCATTGCTAGCAATGATACCATACCAGCCAAAAAGCTGCAGTATTTTATCTGAGCATACTTTCAAGAAAGTGCATTATACAAAGCTGAAATCAAACTACATCCCACAAATTGATATTGCCATTTATGATGATGCTGGTGCGTTGATTCCTTTTCATAAAGATGCTGTGACAAGTATTACACTCCATTTCCGAATGAAGAGTTAATGCAAACGTATGCTAATATATTTTTCCAATGTGAATAATATGGAAAGTGAAAATAAGGACTCGTTTCTAATCTACTTGCCCAGTAATGCTTCTATGAATAAATTTCCCAAAAATAAACCATCAGACTATCGAGTAGAATTAAATCGGCCACTGCATTTAGAAGGTGAATGGGAAGTTGGCGTTTCTAGTATTTGCTATGATAGCAATATTCAGAATGTGAATGATTTGGAAGAAATGATATTGACTCCTCGCACCCATGATGGAATAACGATGAATAATGCATTTCAGTTCCCATACAATTTAACATCAGATGGAAAGTGGAACTATGAATGGATTCAGATAAAATCAGATTCTTATGAGCCATTTGGGAATGAGAAAATTATTAAGGCATTCAACAGTGGTAATACTTCCATCATGAAGAATAAAAATCAGAAAGCTTATGAGTTTACTATCTATCATTGGAGTGGGAGACAGTTCCTCCGCTTTCATTCTTTTACTAAAGGTCTTACGCTGAGGTTGGATAGTGAATTCTATCCACATCTTGGTTTTGGTCATGGACTACATCTAACGTCAATTGCTACTGCAAATGTTAAAAAGTTTATTCAAATCGAATCAACAAATTTCATTATAGATTTAAAATATTTGATGAAGATGTTGTAGAATGCGAAGAACGCATCATTTTGAAAAAGCGTGGTGTTCAACCTTTATCACTTATTGAGTTAGTAAAACGATGGAATGAGACTGTGGGTAAGAAGTATGGAGAGAAAATTATGGCGGACAAAAATAAGTTGGTTATTCAGAAATATAATGACAAACTTACAGTTTATTTCTCTCCAACCTTGCGTCATTTTGTAAGACATTATACGCCTATTATTGGAAGCGGTGTGGTGTATGCTTCTCATGAATATCACACTAAAGCTGATTCAGTTAATGATGAATGGTGGGTGGACATCTATGGTGATCGCATCAAGAAAATTTACCAGTCTTATGAAGAATCTAAAGTTGCTATCAATATAATGCCGCGTCTATATCATACAGTTGAAAGCTTCATTCATGTAGTAAATCCTTATATACAACAGAAGTTGAAGCATGTGATGAAAAGTAAATATGATGCAAAGACACACCACATTTCGTTTTCAATTGAAAATCAACGCGTTGTTCTGAAACTGGGTGATGACATTCAATGTCAATTGAGTAAAAATTTGAAAAAAACTCTTTGGTTTTTCAATGCTACAAACAGTGTTTGCTGCTGCGCATACGATTGGTATAGAAACACCAATGACACTTGATAAACATGAACAGCACCTTTACATTCAAAGTGATTTGATTCTACCTATTTCTGTTGGTGAGAAAAAAGAATACATTTTACGTGATTTCATTCATGATAAAGACGCTTCATATGGAATAGTCGAGAAGATGTTTGAATCTATTTTCTATCATCCCGTCGTCAAACAAACTATACCCTCTATTGCTATCAAAATTACCAATGGTTTACAAGAGTGCATCCATGTGAAAGATACTAAATCCCTCATAACGTTAGTGTTTCGGAAAACAAAGTGAAGTCATTGTGATATGTTTATTGAAATATGTACATGAATGTGAAGCAACAGACTTTATACAACATCCACTGAAAATATATACATGAGCGCACTTCAATAAACATTGTTATATACAAAAAGTCTTTTTACTTCGTGAAGGGTGGAAATATACAGGGATAGGAAAAATGTCTTTCAGTGGAAAAGTCATCACATGGGGAATGTACAGATGTGGACACATATTCACAAGGAAAAAACAATCTCATGCGATACATAAAACAACAATGTTTATCTACAGAAATCAACATCAAAATACTAAGTTAAGGATGATTATGCTAAGACGTCTCCTGAATGTGGTAGTGTGAGTTTAATTCTTTTGGGTGGTGGTATGTTTGTGTCAGGATGTCCATGTGGAAGAGATATGTTGTGTTCTAACCAGCACCTCTTATCCTCCCATGCTGAAAGCGCCCGTTTCCTAAAAGTATGAGTTTTGATCTCATGCGACTTAGATTTTAAGATTGTCATATTGACAAACGTTATATTTTTATTTCTATAGGCTTTCCTGAAATTCTTATGTTTCATATTTTGCACAATGGATTTTGATATGCCTTTAGCGCGCTTAATGCTATCATCACTATCCTTTAATTTCATAGAATACATTTTTGGACGGAGGAGAATCATTTCATCTATTTCCTTCCCTGCTGTCTCATCCTTAAAGCAGCCAAGTTTTGCCTTATTTTTGATGGAGTAGAGTGGATGATCAGCAGGATAATTTGATGTATCAAAATATCTTTCCAAAGATTTTCCTACTTCATTGAAATTTAAATCTTTTTGAGTGGTAATACCTAAGAAGAAACTATCTGTATCACCACCCAACAAACGAACCTCTTTTACGAGAGGACATGGTTTTAGTATTTTATAAAAGAGTTGGTACATTTCAAGCTTAGAATAATCTAGTACAGCTTGACCAATATAGATGGGTTTGCACAACTCAACTTCAGATTTTATCATTTTAACACCTATAAGGTCCTCATCGATAATGTCTCTATCGATGAATAGAGGTGATGAGGTCAATTTGTGATACTTTTGATCATCATTAACTAGTTTGTAGTTTACGCGCTTTCTAACATCCTCCATCGTCTTACCAAATAGACTGTTGTTCTTATATTTATAAAAATCTTTTTCAAAGTTATTTTGGGCTAGTGCACGTTTCTGGCTGTTGCTATCAATATATGGCTTGAGGAAGGCTTTCTGTCTAAATTTAATAATGCGGTGAACTCTTTTTAAAATCATACCCATTTCTAAATAAAATTTTAAGATGCTAAAGTGGACTAGATAGTTTTCTTTATCATACTGGGTGAGTAAAAGTTTGCGACAGGCTTATAGTCGGGTTGTCCACATGATTCTAAATCTTTATGAAATTGTTTCATAAAGTCGGAAAACATATCTTTACTCACTTCACCTGATTCGGGTGCGAGTGGAAAATCTACGGTTTTATGTTTAATATTATTTGGATAGATTAGATCTATCTCAAAATAATATCCCCAATCACCTTCATCTGGAATTGCTAGTATGTTAGAAGGGTTGGAGAAATGTTGAATATCACTATCATCTAACCAGCTAAACTCAGAGTGAGGTAGCGGTTTGGATAATGAACTACCATACAAATTATTTTGGTCATAATACTTCAGATGAGTCTGGTCATTGCCTACTGTTTCAGATTTTAACCTATGTTTATTTACAAATGTGAGACCACCGCGAATTCCTCGCTCAAATAAATTATACATCTCTGGATCTTGTAAGAGATGAATGGTCTCACCAGTCATTTTAAAAGCAGACTTAAATGACATGGCTGGCAGACTGACAAAGTGGACGGGATCTAACTTATCTTCTTCTAATGCCACTCGTCGAAACTCCTGAAATACATCAGCCAGCAAAAATACATCTAACTTAAGGTAGGCAATCATATATTCGCCAAATGTATGGCAGTCAAATTTTATCCATGCATCTTGTGCATGATCATAATCTTCGGTCTTACATTCTGCGCCGGTCAAATCATTTTTAAATTTATCTATGGGCGGAAGAGAAGTCTCGCCGAGTTTACTAATCGCATCAAAATATGCATATGGAAAGACTCCTTTCCGTGTGATGACTTCATCGGTTAGATTTGGGTATTGTTTCTTAAGATTTTGTGTTAGTGGAAGAGACTTTAGATTTTGCACGAGAGAGGCCAGTGATGCAGTCATAAATTGGTAGGAATCTAAAAATTTTATATCAAAATAGACCGTCTTATTTTCTTTAGTTTTATCGACAGGCACTTTTGCTGTCATGGCCATAAACTTCTCTCTCGTTTGCGCTATTACATCAAGCTTCCACTCTTTCATTTGACCTAAACCTCCTTTTATTATCATATGGCTGTCGTAGCCTTGAAATTATGGAAAATGACGGGTAATGTACGCCGCTTCATCCTAAGTGAAAAAATTGCATTTTGAACAGAGTGCGTTTCTAAATTTAGCAGTGATGTGATCATGGTCGCGCACTTTCTTAATCTTATCATCGTCAAATGTTTTCCTACATTTGGGGCAAATGTTGCAACTATCAAATTTTGCTTGATCATCTGCTGTCATATGCAATGATCTGCGATAGAGTTCACCATCATGTTTTTGTTGAAATTTTACAGCCTGTTCGAGGAATTGTAGGAATTGGTAAATACAATCCTCACCTTGCCAGACGCGCATTTTATTTTGCCTACCCTAAAGTGATCATGCCATACTTCATAGCAGGAAATGGCTGCTGGTCGATGGATGTTATCATCGATATAACATTCGATGTCAGCATAGATGACACGAAGAGGACTTAATTCATCACCATTCTCTCTATATGAAAACTCCTTATCTTTGGGCATGCGCTCCATTTGCAGTTTACCTCGCTTACACCATTCGTAATGAGTTTCAAATTTAGTTTTCCTCCTAAAGTGGCGAATACATCTGTCGCAGTAATATAACTCTCTACTAGAGTTTTCTAAGTGGTGGTATAAGCGAGAGATTTTGGGAATACCGCAGTAGTGCCATTCCTCACTATCATCCTGTTTTACTAATAACAGGTTTACTGTACGTTCATAACAACTCGAACGCGAGTTGTAGCGCACACCCTTCAATCCTTTTTCCCAAACATGGAGAACTATTTTGATGTTGTTCAATTTTTCAAATTTTTCTATATCTTTAATTTTCATATCGTCACTATTACAGTCATCGAAGTTTAATTCATTCTCCCACTGTTGATACTTACTCTTGCGGTATCGACTATTCTGCACATCATTATAGTGGAGAATGGAGAGGACGGCATACTTAAAACATTGCGATTCGCAATCTACAGAAATGACTGCTGCTTTATTTCTTAAATTTTTCGGAAGTTTAAAGGAGCCTCGACCACTATGATTTCCTAATAAACTGATTTTAATCATGGCGGTCTCAATACCATCAAAAACGAGTCCACTATCACGCTCGTTAAATTTATCTATATTTAATTTTAACCCTTGGATATGAAAATTTATCCAAGACTCACAGTCTACAACTTCGGTTGCAGGAGAGGAGGGTATGTGAAACTCCAACCTCTCTATTATTTGTCCAGTATGGTGGTCGATTTTTACATATTTTATTTTAAGATAGATGAGCGCCTTCATCCTAAAATTGTCTAAATTGTTGAAGAGCGCTTCTATCAATGATGAATTTTGATGAAACCATTCCTCAAAGTTAGCAATGGTTTCTGAGGAGTCCATCTGGTAGTTCCTCACTAAATTATTTATGGACACTTCAGTGAGTCGGATAGAGGAGGTACCGTTGGTGTAGGTATCGTTCGCGTGTGTATGTTGAAGTCTGTGCGAAGATAGTTCAAACGTGTCTCGAAAGACTGAGCGCACAAGTCGCAAGAAAAGGAGACATCGTTAACAGAATCATCCCTACCTTCGGAGATTGATGCCGGCTTAGGTCGACAAACACCTCGCTTGATGTGTCGGGTGAGATCACGCTTCCTCGTGAAGATGTGTCCACAGTCAGCACATTGCCGATCGTCGCATTCCGCGACAATGTTGATATGGACTCGCACGAGATGGAACTGGTATCACCTGAAAGAGAAATCATTCTTTCATCTCTGTTCAAGTGTCAGTATATTGTTACAACCTACCTTGACTCAACAACTCTAAACTTTCCTCGAGAAGGGAGGGTGTTGGTGATGAAGTTGATGCCTGAAATTGAGGAAGATGCTATTAGCCACACGTTTGAGGGAGATGAGAGAGGAAATTTTCAACTTACCATTTGAACGAAATTATGTTTAAGCTTGATACTTGAACAAGATAGAGACTTCACTCAAATTTGGAATTCACTAAAGAGCAGTTCACTTGTACGCCTCAAATACAGAATTCGCTAGACAACAGTTCACTTATGCGTCTCAAAGACAGAGTGAAATGATACGGATGTCACTTTGCATATATACTTTCATATTCATCATTCATTGGCTGTTCATTCTGATTGGTTGCTTGTTGATACTTAAGAATTAGAAAACATTTCAAAGTCATTATTCACAGTCAACATGACAAGCCCTCCGACAACATCAAACACAAAATTCTCTTCTCCATGCTCAACACCAAAGGCGCTCGTTACACCAAACGCTCCAAGAAAGGCGAAGGTGGAGAAGGTTGTACCAACTGGACGATATCAGGAAGTTATCATTACCAGCGGATGAGGAGAGAGGAGAGTGTATGTGAGAAGGAGTGTCCCGATTAACAGGCGTGAGGTGGAAGTATCTCCAGTACGATACTGACGATGTGATGGAGATCAACAGCACGAAATTCCTCCACCAATTATGGGAGTGGTACACCCCTAACTCCCAGCCACGAACTATGGCAGAGTGGGAGTATATTGATAAAGTGAGGCTCGCAGTGGAAAAAGAACGATTAAAGCAACTGAACTGTTTTTGTTATCTATGTGAAGCCAGACTCTGGGACGATATTGACGATGAAGACCTTTTGAAATACATGCCATAATAAATTTTTATTTCGTATTATCTTTGCTTTCATACTGACGTACTTGAATGGGGCTTCAGTGGATGATTTAACCATGTATACATTTTCATTTGGAAATAGTAGCACGCTTAGTCTAACTTGTAAATCTTAAAACATTTCATATGGACGATGATGATAGATGAAATAGTGTCAAATAAAATTAAGATAGCTTACACTTCTGATACAGGGATAGCAATCGACTGCGATCCATGTGTAAAGAGCTTGTTAGACTACGGATGGGCTTAAGTGGATGATTTAACCATGTATAATTTTTCATTTGGAAATAGTAGCACGCTTAGTCTAACTTGTAAATCTTAAAACATTTCATATGGACGATGATGATAGATGAAATAGTGTCAAATAAAATTAAGATAGCTTACACTTCTGATACAGGGATAGCAATCGACTGCGATCCATGTGTAAAGAGCTTGTTAGACTACGGATGGGGTTAAGTGGATGATTTAACCATGTATACATTTTCATTTGGAAATAGTATCACGCTTTGTCTATCTTGTAAATCTATAAAACATTTCATATGGACGATGGATAGATAGATGAAATAGTGTCAAATAAAATTAAGATAGCTTACACTTCTGATACAGGGATAGCATCGACTGCGATCCATGTGTAAAGAGCTTGTTTAGACTACGGAAGAGAGAAGTGTGTTATGTTGCGTGTGGCGCGTGAGTGGTCCTCCCATTTCATTCCATTCATTATTTTTCTTCCCTCTCTGCATTCCATATCCGAGGATTGTGGCGGGCTTGGGAACCGCTTTAGCTGCATTAGAAGGTTGGCCCTTAAAAGAGCCCATGGGTCGTTCTCCGTCCACCGACACTCCTCTCACTTCTGCACAAACTCAGAAAGAAAAAGAATAGGAGATTAGATGAGCTACAAAAATGATCATGTAGAGGAAGCTTACTGGGAACTATCTTCCGAACTTATCGGACGACGAAGTCTTCAAGCTGGCCGGTTAACGTCCATACTCATGTGGAGACATCGGACTTCCGTCGCCCTCATTAACACTGCTGTGTTACGTTGGGATCATCCGTGATGGTTGGGGCGTCGCACCACACTTGTTCTCAAAGAGGGGAAGATGGACTTCAATTAACCACTCTCCTTTTTCGACACTTCAAACGCTCATGCAGTCGCTCCACTTGCACCCGTCAACCTCTTAATTAATAACCTTCACCGTCCTCCGTCTCCTTCACCACGCTTCGCATCGCTCGATCTCTTCATCCTTCCTCGACACATCGCCTGCCAAACTTCACCAAACCTGCCTTTTTCATCAACTCGCTCCTTTCCGCATCCATCCT
>CAJQUW010000227.1:0-53989 GCA_907163375.1 Prostheceraeus crozeri | reverse complement strand
TGTTTTAGAGCGGTGGTTTAGTTCATATTTTAAAATTAGGATTTTATCGGAAAAATGCATCGAATCTCTGTATGAATTGTGCGCTATTAAAGTTATTTTCGGATAATTAAAAGATCCAAGGTTTTTGAAAAATTGATGTATTGGGCATTCGTCTTGTTTCCTAATAAAGATTTTCACACAACGTTGAAGATTGTTAAGGTCTTGTTCAGCTAAGTCATTGTATTCACTTATCTGTTTCTGAAGTTCTTTAATTACATGTTCATCCTTACTACTTTTCATTTTAATCATATCGCGTAACAATCGCGCGTCTACTTCTTCCAATTTTTGCTTCGGTAAGCAACACATGAATTTATTGAAATTGATGACCCCTGAAGTATAAGCAATAGGATGTGCTGTTGGACAGCGAGGATCTGGATAAGTTTCAAGATCCCATATATATATTGAACCATAGTCAATTGGTTTCTTTGTTACGGTTTTATACGGAAGTGTTGTTAGATTTTCGTCAGTAACTGTTTTGTATATTGGTTTGAAATTATTTTCAATTTCTCTAATAGCTTCTGCTTTATGGAATTTATTGATTAAACAATAGTGACCTATTACTGAACCTTCGTGAGAATAATTGTAATAAACGTAATTATGAGCCGTTGTAATACCTCTAGGATTTAAATGACGATTAGTAGGACTGTAATACTGAACACATTCTCCAAAATGTTTATTGAATTGAGAAAATTTGCAGTTTGACATTACTCCTGTTCTAGATGTAGCTTTCTCTTTATATAAAAAGTCATTAAACATCACGCTTATAATTTCAGCTTGTTCTTGATTGAAACCATATAAAACATTATAACATTTTATAAAGCAGGAATCTTCAGAAGGAATGTAGCAATATTGTCCGATGTATTCTTTGATTCCATATTTCATGTTAATACCAGCACCTCTATGTGATCTTTGTACTAGCTTCATTCCAAAATCTTCGTATTTGATACTACCTGTAAAGACCCATTCGTTAGCATCGGATTTCTCTTCTAGATTAGAAAACCATGTTTCAAATGAATTTTTATTATGAAATGCAGCGTAGAAGTTTTCTATTGTGGTTTCATCCTCTTTAATCATAACGCCAAATAAATTTAAAACTTTCCCATTTCGTAAATGCTCACGTATATCATTTACTACATTAGTAAAAAGTTCATTTCCATACGTAATTTCGTTCGGATTAAACAGTTTCAATAGATCATTAGCAAGCCTATCATCGGAGAATATATCAGTAATTGGTAATGGTGTACCTGATGTTCCTTTTGTTCTACGGTTCAGTTTTTTAATATTACGTTTAATACTACGCCTAGTACGTTTCCGTTTTTTAATATTTTTACTACGTTTAATTTGTGCATCAAACTCAGCAATTTGTTTCTTGATTAATTCATCAATCCTAGACGTTGATCCGAGAGACATTTCACCATTCATATTTTTTAAAAGAAAAAATTATGTTTTTACATATACACAGGAATATTTAGTTGATGTAATGTTTCTAATTCATGCTTTGTTAAATTTTCTTTCTTAACCAACCACCATAAATTATTGTATGCTAGAAATACTCTGAAACTTCGTAAACACAGGGGAAAGGTGTTTGATTTAACACACGGTTTGATACCATGTTTTGTTTTATAATCTGTAACGAACGCTACGTATTTATGATGATAATAAAATCTAACTTCTTTCTTCGAATTTACAGGGTTTGTAGGATGGCGATAATCTTTTAAAACTGGTACATGTTCGATTATATACTGACTATAGTCGTCATGTATAGACATAATTTTATTTATTTTTTAATTATAAATTTATATATCACATTAGTTAAACTTATTCAACTCATCCCATATTGGTTTCATTTCGTCCAGAGTGTTCTTAGCATCATACACTAAAGGTTTCACACTTCTCAATGCATCTCGGAAATCACTAATTCCTGTTCGTATAACATCTAGTGTATCCCTATTTTCTAATCGTTTAGGTGTTTTAATCCCTAACACCTTATTCAGATGATGATCGAAATAAAACTAAAATGTTTCTGGTATGATCATTAGTGGTTCAAGTGATTCGTTTTCTAAAAGATAGTTATTTCTTCTATGTTATGAGGTGATAAATTCTTTGCACCTGCATAAAGACTAATGTCAAAATCTGATGAATTGTTGTAGAAGTCATGTTCAGTATCTAATAGTACATTTAGATCTTTATCATATACTTGTATTTGATTCATAATAGTATCAACACGTATTATACCATATTTAACATGTGTATATTTAGCCAAAGGTAAAGTTAGTTTATAATTTTTCTTGATATCCTCAAAGAATGCCACATTATTTTGTGTAGTTGTATAAAAGGTTTCCACGTTTTCTCTTATCTTATTATCTACGTCACAGGCTTTATGAGCTAATACAACTATTCGTATATGATGGTGACGACCTTTTGTAAATGTTTCTGATACGTCTTTTTGTTTCAATAAACTAGCTACATCATCTAATATTAGTAAAGAGTTCTGTTCATATGTACCCGCAAAACTTTCCATGTCTTCTAACATATCTAAATCTCCTCTATTATAAACATTTGAATATCCTTTCCATTCGTCAGGTTACAAACAGAAAATATATACATCTTCTTCTTTAAAATGTTCTTGGATGTACTTACGCATAAATGTAGTCTTCCCACTTCCCGTTTTACCATAAACAATAAAATGTAGGTTCTCTTGTCTAGTTCGTCCTGTTGGTATAGCTTTTTGACGGGATGGATGTTTCCAACCTTTAAGTCTTTTGTTTGTTCTTTATAAAATGTAATCTTCTTCTGTTCTTGTGTTTGTAAGAAACCTAACCAATCTATGAAATGATAAATAATATAAATGATAATACATATGATAATAATTTTTATACAAGGAAATTGTAGAAACCCAAATAAACGACCAACATCTGAACTTTGAGGCATAGGCGTATATAAATCTTCCATTTTTCCTATTTTTATATGAGAAAAAATGCTTCAGACTCCAGACTAGTCCAACACTCCTTTGAGTGTGTTATACCTCTGTAGCACCTCCGGACTACTACGGACTATATAGTCCGAGGCTTAAAAGAGGGTATAATACTCAAGTGAGTGCATGGACACGAGCTCCGGACTACTACGGACACAAAGTTAATTACACATGACAAATTGCTAATTAAACACAACAAATTGTTAATTACACATGACAAATTGTTACATGACGTGTGGAGTTTCTCTTCAATAAAACTTTGCTACAGTTATTACATCTCACTTGTGTTTTTAAACATTCTTTACATTGGTATTTACTTTCATAAAATTCTGTTTTGGGTTTAAGAATTTGACAACTAGTACATCTACGCGTGCTAATCATACATGAATTAGAATGGTTAGCAAAACCATGACTAGTAAAAATTTATTACAATTCAAACATTGTATATTTATTATTTTTGCTTATTGTGGTAATTGACATGTTTTTTGATGACGCACAAAATTTTTAGATGTCATACTTTTTCCATAATCATTACACGATCTTTTTACTGGTTGTGACTGTTGTGACTGTTGTACTGGTTTAAACTGTTGTACTGGTTGTAACTGTTGTACTGGGTGTAGTGGGGGTACTGGGTGTAACTGTTGTACCATTTGATGCTGTTGAGCAGGTTGCATATGTTGGGCAGGTTGTACTTGTACTGGGTGTAGTGTTGGATGTACTACTTTCATATGTTTATTTAATAATGCTTTATTACGAAAAGATGAATCACAGATTTCACATAACATATTTTTTAACAGAAAAAATGATGTTAACAAATGTTGGAGGACGTGCTTACATTCCAAATAATCAAGAATCAGAAATAGACCTAGACAACTATATCATGAAAACTGGAGACGTTTTAACAGGTCCGTTACATCTTTCTATTCTTCCACAACAAAATACTGAGTTACCAAGTTTTCTGCTCGAGGAGAAGAAAGTTGCCAGTTTACTAACCGTGCCAAAAGTATTTCGAATTTCAGAAATATCTGAAGCGTGTATCAAAGTGAGATTGAGAGCATGAGCGGCGCAATGAACATAAACTGCCTGCTTCCCACAACGACGTTTCACTTCTGCCTGTACATCATTGAATGATCCACACATAGCTGCTGCTCCATCATAACCTTGGCCAACTATTTTTGAAAGATCGAGGTCATTTTTTTCTAGCACTTGGAGAATCTCCGTAGAAAGTCCAGAGCCACTCAATGATTCTGGATTCACGAACTCGAGAAAACGTTCGATAATACAGTCGTTTTTAAGATATCGGACACACATTGCTAACTGACTTTTCTTAGAAATATCGGTAGTTTCGTCGGCGATTATAGAATAGTAATTGGCAGCTCTAACTTCTTCAGCAATTTGACGTCGGATCACGGTGCCTAAGTTTGAAATGATATCATTTTGAGTAGTTTTTGATAAGTATGTAGCGTTTCCAGCTGCCGTAGAAAGATGTTTCTGCAGTACCTCATTTCCAAGCGAATAAAGCTGAATCATACTTCAGAAATTTCCCTCACCAACTTCAATATCATTGATTGATGAGGGTACAGGTAAATACCCGTCATCACGATGACCACGAAAAGATTGACCCATGCGAGCACACAAAACGACTGTCTCAACGATGCTTCGAATAATTTCACGATATTCTTCTTTTTTCTCAACAGAGCAGATGATAATTGACTGTCGATTGCTAACGACGGATTATTTACGCGCAAGCAAAATTCATTTGCTTTGACCACAGAAGAAGCGTGATAGTCAGTCTTGTTATGTTCATACAAATATCCGTTCTGACCTGTAAGTCTTGAAAACCGTCGAAAAGGCGTAGTCACGAGCTGTCCAGTATATTTATTAGCAGATCCAACCGTTTCTGCGGCGAAGAAGATGCAATATCGACAGAATAATCAGTTAAGGTTTTTAGAATATGTGAGCCATGCGTAGTTATCAAAACAGAAGGGTGTCAGACGTCGGATCTTTCCACTATTCATTGTTTCCGAAGGCCACGTTGAAGGACAACCTGATGGTCGAGTAGATGTACTCACTAGATGTAGTTTATTACCATCATCATCTTTGCTGGTCCACCAGGATGTTGTAATGCTCGAGCAATGTCGCTTTCTCCTATTCCATTTCCGTCGACCTCGAACTTTGAGACTTCAATTCTGACGTTTTGGGTGATGACGTCGAATAAGACGAAGATGAATTTTTCGACTTCCTTGTATTTCTATTTTAGATGACGAGGACTGACAGGAGAGATTTTGAGATGACAAATTATACGATGACGTGCTCATAGTATTTTGATTTGTAGAAGTAGCATCCGTTTTCTTCACAGACTCAAAGAAATCAGATATTTTCCTTCGTTTCGTTGGAGGTCTCTCACTCATGTTCACAGTGGACTTTGACTTGCATATCTGTCAACAACAAGCAGCTAAATGTAATATAAGAGAGGGATAGCGTTTCCTTCTTAGTCATTAATCATCTACATCTGAATCAGCAGTTCGCAGTCTCGCAAGCATATGCACACAATATTTACAAGTCATTGCAATTGCCAACAAAGAAACCTCCGCGTGTGCAAGCGAATCGCCATTCAATAGTACATCGCTGACGGCGTTGAAATGTTAAGTCTGATCATGGACTTCTAGATAATAGCACCTGGACATGAAAGTGATGGATGAGAAACGGCCGACTTGGACTTGGCAAGTGGAGGCCAGCGCTGCTGTAAACGATATCAGTTGTTTCAATCCTCATCCACTCCACACGGCATGCACGACTGTCAAAAATAACTTGATCGATTGAAACTTACAGTAACAACGAACAGTAGTGGAGTAGCATTATAGACTGTTGAAACGCAGCTTCGCTTTTATTTTATTTCTTTTATCATCTAGAAGTCCATTATCTGATGAAGACCGAAAATGCCTTACGTCATCAGATTTCCTTGCATGTTTCTCTCATCAGTCATCACTGATTGATAAATCAAAAAGAGATCGAACACTAACTTAACTGAAGATTACTTTGTATTCTGAGTATCACACCCCCGGCCACGGCCGGGTAGGCCCCCCCTTGAATCCGCCACTGGCCACAAGGGCTACCCAAGAAAAAGCATGTCATGTCAATTTTGAGAAATTTTTATGGTTCCTGATTGCACTGACGTGAATCTGAGCAACACAGCCTTGTCAAACTGGTCTTCAACATATTCTTCCACAGCACGCGCGGCGCCAGCTACCATGCGGTTAATGCGGCCGCATGGACCGTAGCTCAAACGAAAAATATATACATGTATTAGGGTATTGTACATATATGCGCATGCAGCTTCTGGTTTAATTCCCCTGCCCCCACTTCCCCTGCTCAAATATCCTACTGTTGTGTAATCTATTAGTTATTATTTAAAAACTGTTTGTCAACAACTGTTTGGCCTTGTTTCTCGCTCGTGTGCGCCGTCGAGCTGTCCTCATAATGTTATTGTGGAGTTCAAGGCCACGATCAGAGAGAATGGAGCGCGTGACCATTGTTCGTGCTGTCTGTATTACTCACTGTCGAGTCATCCAGTTTCACGTTTATCCAAGTTATATTGAAACTGTTTCATAAACTCACTGTTTACAGTCATTATATTTGTCTAGTTATTGTTGTTTAAATATGCAAATTCATATTTAAATATAATGTATGTAAACTATACATCAAATGTATTTTTGATTACATAATTGAATAGTTATATAAAAAGTAGTAATATCGATTATACACATGCATATATATATATGTGTTATAACATTGTCATTTTGGCAGCCATCTTGGATGCGCATGGACTGTGCAAAAATCCTGGCGCCGCCAGTGTTCCACAGACAACTGAGATTTCCATCTACAGGCTCAATTTGAAACACTTTCCTTATCCTTAAAGTCAAATGTGGAGCAATCTGACATCCACAATATCTCCTCTGAACTGAAGAATTCGAATTGCGTAAGAGCGATTCCGGTACCATTGAAGCAGTTTTGCCTCAAGCTTGATGATAGTGTAGTGATTAAGATCAACTGTGGACCCAATAATCAAAATATGAACTTCTATAAATAAATTCCATATATTTCCTAGACACAGATCATACCCAGCACAGCTAAATGCTATAAAGAATTCTACAGGGTGAGGCGTAATTCTGGAGACATAGGAAAAGTTGCATTTCGCACATTACTATGATGGTTAACCTAATTTATCACTGCTGGATTGGGTAAATTCATGCAGTAAGCATTTTACTTTGCAAAAAAGTTACTACGAACTCAAAGTTGAATTACATAAGCTTCCACTTGGATCTAGAATAAGATGAATAACTATTTATTTCAATAGGAATTGGTATTCAACAAGACACAAGGAAGAGGAAGGCTAATCACATTATGTGTTCTATGTGGGAAGCGTTCTATTGTAGACACAGCAGTGACGACTTTTCCAATCAATGCAAACACGACTCAAAGCTTCCGACGAAATGCAAGCACAGGTATCAACAATTCTTTCTTGCGAATGATTTTCTGAGATCGAATCACTCCAATATCACCAATTTTAATGATTTCTTTCACCGTTAACATAAAAATTGGTTTCGTCGCTAAAAAGCATCATCGGAGAGAATTTCGGAGATACTTCCATGCGTTGTAAAGCTCAATTACAAAACTCGACCCGTCTGTCGGGGTCATCTTCACTGAGATGTTGTAGCATTTGCACCATGTACGGATACCATTTGAAGGCATGCAAAATTCGAAGAGCACTGCGCTGACTAAGTCCATGTTCTTATGATAGACAACGAGGGCTTTTGTGAGGACGTTTGGAAACCGCAGCTAAAATAGAGATCGATGACGCTTCATCTGTCACAGATGGACGTCTTCCACTTCTCTCACGGTCGTCCACACTTCTAGCTTCTATAAATTTACATGAGTTTTTGTTCTCGTAGAATAAAAGAAAACTTGTAATACTCAGAGATTGTATTACCAGCAAGCAATGGATAATTTTACACTGACCAACCTGCGTTTTTATACGCCAAGTAATCATTCCTCACAGTGAGTTACAAGTTCATGTAAAGTGATTCAGATAAACACAAAATAAGTAACTTAAAAACATCATGTGTCCATACAATTACAATCACTCATATTGCATAATATTTAATTATCAATGTTAACTTCAATAACAAAAAGTCATGAATTTTTTTGAGAATTGCAAAGTCAGTTTCACTTCGCTCCGGCGCATGCTGGAGGTCGGTTGGTAAGAGCTGGTCCGCTGTCACAGTTTTCCAACGGCACTGTGTGTAATTGGTGGTCGTTCGGGATGTCGACGACTGTAATCATCTGCTATTGCTCGATAG
Source organism: Prostheceraeus crozeri (assembly GCA_907163375.1). Classification (NCBI taxonomy): domain Eukaryota; kingdom Metazoa; phylum Platyhelminthes; order Polycladida; family Euryleptidae; genus Prostheceraeus; species Prostheceraeus crozeri. The sequence goes on along the minus strand of CAJQUW010000227.1, from coordinate 45,616 downwards.
CTCCCGATAGCGTCGTGCAAAACGACAGCAATGCGCTCATCTTTCAACAGTTCCATAACTGCGTTGTAAAGCTCTGTTAATGAAGTGATGCTTTAAATGCCGAGTACGTGAATAAGTCGTCTTTCTTGAAGTTGAATGATCATCAATCAATATCTTGCATAGGTATCTGTATAATTGAATATTTGAATTATCTGTATAGCTGAAATTGACTTGTAGCTAAATGAATTCGTCATCGAAAGTTGCATGGTACATAAAATTTGTGCAAAAATGGAGAGCCCATTGAAAATAATGTACATATATGTCAGATTCAGAGTATATTCCCTATGTCTCCAGAGTTACGCCTCACCCTGTAGAACGCATCATTTCATGCACTGAATGTAGTTCCAAGAAATTTCGAAATATTGAAGTGGCGGTTTATTAATTGATAAATTATAACATCACGACGAATTTTGTCAGACTTTTCCTAAATGATATGGCAATAATATATAAAAGTCTCTTTCCCCTATCTACAACTCTTGCATACTCAGTATGCTGGTAAACGCCGCTGCAAGCACTCACTAAAAATTCACGGCAGGAGATTAAGATGTCTGCTCTAGACCATTTTGTTGATATATTAGTTTCTGACACATATAACTGCTGTCATGATCTGCGATCATGATAATCAAAGAAAATGGCCCATTTTCTTTAGCTGACAGCGAAGCGGTCAACTTGAGCGCATTGAGCGAGTTGATTGATAATATCTCATGTCGCACTGACGGAGCATCGACTTGCATATTGGACTTGCATAAGACTCTGGTTTGTCTTTAACCAACAGGAAGAATTCAGGTCTTTTGTGATGATGAAAATTTACTAGAGAGTGGAAATAAAAATGAAGAAGCTTATAATGATGATCGTCATGAATGGATTTCTATAGTCATGAACATCGCAAGGCAATTTTTGAAGTTGTTTAAATATGTAAAAAAATAATTAGGAATTGTAGAGGAACTGCTCAAAATGTCAACACTTTCTTTTTCCATGTAAAACGTGGTTTTTGTAGCTTTTAGAATCTGAGGATATGGGGAAAATTAAGAAGAAGGTATGCGGTTTATTTGCATCACAGTGCTCGAAATTTCTATATTGTACCCATCCAATGTCCTATTTTTATAATTCTGAATTCACACTTGTTTGCACAACTAAAGAATCCGGCTCTTCGGATAACCTTACAAGTGAATCGCCAATATGCCTATGATACTACGTTTTGGTTGTGTTGACAGGGCATGAATTTATCTTTGCTCTTAGTTGAAATGCTCTGAACCATTGAATGCTAGGAGGAAAGCGATTCAACAGTTAAATAATCGCGTAAACTAGAATTCGATATGTTTTGCAGACGTTTTTCCTTGTTAAAAGTGTGTGTTAACTGAGGCAATACAGCACATGTATACATAGATTATATTATGCTTTCATTATCGATCAAAATTAAATATATATACATACATTGATGATGAATTTTGTCATCTGCTGGTTGAATAGATGAAAAAAAGAACGACTGAAAGATTAAGTCAGAGTTTTTGTGATGATATTTTGATCGTCTCTTTTACTACTCTGATCGTAAAAAATGATGTATGATACTATGACTTTACAAAGACATCAATATCTACTGGTGTGGTATAATAGCGGGCTGAGAGCAAATGGTTTTGACTCGACCAGTAAGAGTAATGCTACGGTTTATCTACGCATCCGTGACCACTTGATTCGAAGTTTGGAACCAATACGAAAAATTTCGAATTGGTGCGAAATCCTGGCCCTGGTTCGAAAGGCACGAAATTCTACCTATGCAGTTAAATATTCTGCCATTACTACTACAAACATATAGCATACAAAGTGATTGTGATGCAGTGATGATGTGATTGTCTACAGCATGTTTGATTAACACTTGATATTCACTGATCGACAACAATCAACGGTGATATCAGAATAATAATCCCTCTTTTGCAATTGACTTTAAAGGCTCGATTGAAAATATTAGCTCTCTTTTCAAATCATAACTACGAGATTTTTTCTCTTCCTGCTCTTCTAATAACTCAGTTAAACGTTTTTGGTCTCATACACGTAAATGTAATCTTACAAATATTGAATATTTTCATAAAAGATTCAGGTGAACCAACAATTTGTTTCTAGCAGTATTTCTTGTACTATTTTGTATTCTTTGTTATTTGGTTGTTGAGCCCTTCTTATCCTATTTTGCACCACGTTTTGAAAAGAGACAACATACAGTAGGCTTCTAGAGTGCCGTCAACCGGGGTTACTATGATAGGTTTTAAGACATAACTTGTAGTTATACTTCTAATTTTGCCTTGCAGGCATCAATTTTATGGCTGAACAACAATTATGGTGTCATTACATGGAAGAATATATAAAAACATGATTTTTTAACTTATAACTGTATTTTTTAAAACTCAAGAAAATTATCATAGTAGCCCCCATGGTGGGGCTACTATGATACATGCATGTTAGCGGTAGCAAGCTCAATATAACCCCTCAAAGGGGCTTCTATGATAGTTTTTGACTTTTTAAAAAACGTGTACATTGTAGTAGGAAACTAATTTTCCTACAAAAGGAGGCTTACGTTGCAAATATCATATCGATAAGTACTATTCTAAAAATGCAAAAAGTTCACACTAATCACAGTTGCAGTAATCGGTGGCACTCAATTCTTCTTTTTTATCTAGGCACAGTCGATGATACCACAATTCACAATGATCGCATCCCTCCCAATCCACTTTTCCAGCGCTGACAAATTGCACAAACTTCCTCGTCGTCATCACTGGAACTTTGTTCTTGGGTAGCGCATTTTTTCTTTTTGCTTGCAACTTCACGAGATGAACAAGCTTTTCCTGGGGATATTTTGGGCCCGCGTTTTCTTACTGTCTTTCCTTTTGGTGAAATGTAGTCTTCAAGCATGCTGGTCACAGCATTTCCGAGAACTTTCACTGGCTGGGAGGAAGCAGGCGGGAGTCTCTTCAGCACTTGATCTCGATCCTGTGGGACAATTCCACAAGGCTTAAACCCAGTAACTAGGTTTTCCGTTCTTGCATCCATTTCGTTACATAGCCTTCTTAGCAAAGAAGGAAAGATGTTCTTTGGGATAGCTTTCTTGGAGCGGCTTCTTTTCTCCAATCATGCAGAACTGAACGCCACATTCGTTTTGCTGGCCCAAATACGCTTACGTCCAATGGCTGAAGTAAGTGCGTCGCATTTGGCAGGAGACTTACAAACTTGATGTTGTTCTCTTCGCAAGATTTCAAGACTCGCATGTCACCCAGCATAACTTTTGTACCTGGAGTGTCCTTAACCGCATCCAAGAACAAATCGAAGAACCATCTTTCAAATAAAGAAGCGTCAAACCAACCACTAATGGAATGGTCATACAATGCATTTGGGGGGGGGGCATTTCTAGTCCACTCAGCATACAAGTGCTTAGACTTGTACACAACCATGGGAGGTAGAAACTGTCCGACTGCGTTTCCGGCGAACATTACGCTGATTGCTTGCTTGGATGAGGCAATTTTCCTCTCAATTCTTCGGAGACCGCGACGAACGATGCAAACTTTGACTCCGGGATTGTCTGTTACATTTGTTTCATGATAGTTCCAAATACATTCAGGCTTGATTCCCTCAATCAACTCATAAAGATGTCAAAATAGTCATTGATTTCACTATGAAACATTTCGGCTCTTGATGGCTTGACGTTGTCAGAGATCCTTCCTGTTAGGTTGTGGCGAGATTGAAACAATTTCACCCAATCAGCCCCTGGTAAGTTATCCGCAAATATAGTTTTCCTTCCTTGGCCATTCAAGTAAGTTTGTACCAGGAATCTAATGTCCATGCTGTCCAAAGGGAATTTCCATTCCGTCAGTGTGTCAATCACGTCAAGAATTGCGATTTCTTCTTCAACAGTCAGAGCATTTGGATGACCTGGTTTCTTTCCCGCTATGTAATTCAATTTTGATTTCTTATGAAGTGTTCCATAGGGAATCTTATAATGCCGGGATGCTTGTAAAACTGAATGTTGACCACTTTGTACAGATCGTATGGCTTGTTGAAGTGTTTCCTCGGTGTACCCTGTCAAATAGGCACGTGCACCACGCTTGCGTTTATAGTTTCGAACCATTCTTAGCCTGCAAAGAGTAAACGAAAGTAAAAAAGAGCTGCAGTTTTGATGATGCGTGCAGGCACATGTTATATCATTTCATAAACAGCATGTCATTTCACATCATATGTCATGATTAATATTTCATATCACGCAGCATATCAACATATCACAATTCATATATAACATATCATTTCATAGAATAAAATGCTCAGAATCTTCGCATGAAGAAGTTCGGCAGTGATAAAATGAAACATTGTGCTTTGTAGGGGGCTACAATGATAGGGTTTTCATTGTAACCCCCATTGTCAAAGTAGCCCCGGTTGACGGTACCTGTACATACTGTGATATTCTTGCACATGCATTTGTGACAAAATATAAATTAGGCCATACTCATTTCATGCATGGTGGTATTACTATCATTGTGTTTATAAAAGGCGCACAATTACGCCCTGTATACATACATTCAAATCTCAGCCAATAAAGTGAGTTTCTAAGAGTCGGTGGAACTGAGTAAGGTTGATATTATGATCTCACAGCTTTATTGGAAGGTTGTTCCTGAATTGAGGACCCGATCTAGCGAAGGAGCGGTCGCCCATGCAAGAGTGAGTTCATCGTGGATTAATTTTTATTTTGAGGATTTTGTCGAGTTTTTCTGTCGGGGTAAACTCCCTTAGCCTTTGTCTAAGAAGACACACACTACAAGGCTGCAGGGACCCGTTCCTGATAAGAAATCTCCATTATAGGCGTTGAGTCATTGACACCTCTCACAAAGCAAGGGTGTACTCGTAGTTTAACGACTTACCCAGGTCCAAATAGCTATATATTTACTAAATAGCTATATGAATAATGAAAGAAGAGAAAGAAGAAAAGGGGAAGATGTGATGGGCGATGACTCGGTCTAACGAACTCAACCGCCTTTTAACAGGTCTTGTTTTTTATCCTGCTGATGTCCAATCACCCTCCTCACAAGATAGATGCCAAATGGGGGAGCCGGTTCAGTCACCGATCACCCGACCATGGACAGGTAGCACTGGATACATGTTATCAGTAGCAGCCAGAAGCCGACCTAACAGGAATGTATTGTAGACTTATGAGCTTCAGAACAAATGTGCTTTGTGTTTGCCATGAGCGTTATGAAAAAAGGCGATAGGTGCTGTTGCCATCGATCAGGTAACAGTCCTCAGAGACAATTGGGGTACCCCATGGACAGCCTTATACACCCCCTTGAATCGAATGCGTTTCTTTATCGGAAGCCAACGCAACGCAGGACGGGCGTGTGATTTCACGCCACGGAAATTCCCATAATGAGTATGCTGCCGCATTCTGAACTGCTTGGAGGAGGCGGAGGACACAGATGGAGATGCCATGGAGGAGTGAGTTGCAATAGTTTAGACTCGACGTGATGAAGGCCTGAACCAGAGCCCTAGCCTAGAAGATCGTTGTTGAGCGGATGAATGGACGGAGCTGTTGATAGAAAACAATGCGACAGACAGTGTTTACATGAGCAGTAAGGTGTCCCATCGATCAATAGTAAAAAAATGTGTTCATTTTTCAACATTCGGGTCATGCCCCGGTGAGAGCGACTTGCTGCCGCATTATCAGTCGGCCTATAGCGGCACCACTCCACGGAGACGGCCATGCTGCATGTTGTCGGACATGCTCTCTGCTGCAGATAAGCAACATATCACTCTCCTGGTTTTGCTGGACATGTCTGCCGCTAGGGAAGCGACTAGAGATCGACTAGGGAAGCGTGTCGGCATCCAAGGAATCTTGCGTTGGATCACTTCGTTTCTGACCAACCGAACTCAACAAGTGATCTATAATGTGATCGACATAGGCCATTCATCACGGTGTGCGGCAGCCCGCATGGCTCAGTTTTCGGCCCATTAGTATTTAATCCATACACAGGCGATCTATCTAACATCGTCGCTTTACAAGATGTCAAACTCCACCAATATGCACATGACTTCCAGCTTTAAATCAGTGCCCCACCTTCAGACTTGACTACTGCCGCTGCTAGGCTATCTCGATGCATTAATGATATTGATGCCTGGTTGAGTTCCAGTCGCCTTAGACCCAACCCGTAAAATACACTCAAATGTTCGTGACCTTAAGAGTCAAACTCGACGAACATCTTACCATGGCTGCTCATTAGGGTGTCCAAAAAAATTACACTCGCTCGTGTGCCGCCTTCGTTCTCCAATGCCATTGAATTACTGTAGTGAAAGTTGAGCCGGATCTATGAATATTTAGAGGTCCCTAAAAAGTCGCATTTTTAGCTCATGTGGATTTATTGACATTTTGTTCGCTTTGATGGTAAAAAATGCAGTTTACTTATAATTTACTCATTATACTTCACACGAACTTCTATGTAGAATGAGTTCCGATTCTTATATATTCGCTCTGTAAGTTCCTTACAGCGAAATTCAAAACATTGGCCTCGTTTCATATAGGCCGATTGACTGTGAAGGCATTTTTCATTGATGCCTTGACTCTTCAAATGCACCTGAAATCGCCATTTTCAAGTGATTGAAATCTCAATGGCAGTTCGTATATCTTTCCAAGAAACGGTGGAGACGTGCGACGAGTTGATTCACTTCTTCGCAAAAAATGTCTCAGCCCGCCAATTGAAGGATGGCATATTTAGCTTCTTGAGGGAATCTTCATTATACAAAAGTGATCCAAGAGAAGACTACGAGGTACTCATTCGTCTATACTACGCTTTCCTTCATGGAGAAGATTCAAAACCAATACTCCGCCCAAGGGCTCTTCAACAGGCGAGCTGGATGGCGAAAGCACTTTATTGTTCGAAGCTTCAGATGTTGAATTCTCAGCTGGAATCTTACAGCCAGAGAGGCTTAAGGAGTGCGTAGGATGGCTCTGCTTATTTTTCTAGTGTATGCACGACAATGGCATGAATCCATGATATCAGTCAAGGCTCCTCTCAGCGATGTCATGTTTCTCGATCCTACGTACCTATCCTGACTCTCAGCCAAAGTTGTTGACGTTGCACGTCTCAGACGCCACCTTTGGTCTGTCAACGAAGAAAACGCAGCGATCAGATTCATCAATGAGAGAATCCCTGTAGAGGAAAAGCGCTAAATGGTCAGAGATCTTCAGGATCCAGCGACAGGAAAAGTGGTCAAGAGACTGGATGGGAAGACTACGTCCATTTCTCCCTTCATTCGTCCATGAAAAGACGAGAGAAACATCCCAGAAGCTGGGCATCTTCCTGGAGACGGATGCATCTGCGTCAGAGGAAGACTCTCGGTACTTCGAAGGAAGACGTCGGGCTATGGATCTGAAAGTAGTGAACAACTGTGTAGAGCGATGCATTTTTCTGATTCAACGCTACCTCCGTTCCACGAAGCCAAAGAGCAAGAACAATGCCTACTGGAACTCGTCCATCACGATCGGAGTTTGAAAAACGAAGGCCGACCTAGCAAAGAAGACGTTTTAGAATGGCGGGATGTCACATACCACCGTGCCAGGCCTAAATGTATTGCATGTGCATTGTGCAATGTGCACTGAACTACAGATCTTGCAGTTGTAATTTTTGTTTGAAAAAAATTCCGAATAATTTTTTGTCCTTTGATAAACCTGCATTAGAAAATCTTGCTAAGGCATTTCTATTTCACTGATTTTAGTGAGGGATTTAGAAGTTCTATTGTGTTTCTGATTTTTCCATATTTTCTTTAAAAAAATGACATTTTTTGGAGACCTCTAAATATGTAAATGTTCAATTGTTGAGCAGCTATTCTCTCGACAAGTTTAGACAATTACGTCAGATTTGAAATTGGTCAGTAATTTGCCGAGTCAGTAGGGTCGAGACATTCCTTTTTCAGGTGGGGCGACATGATCGTATGTTTCTGACTGTCGGGCTTTGTTTTGTTGGTACATGTACGACGCATCATAGTGGCATCGTTTGCGCCAATATTTGACTATTCACACGACGCAGGGTTATGGTTATACACCACGTACTCCCACACCTTTCTCTTCACCAGGACGACCGCCCGAAAACACACATGAGCCTGTACCGACATCCTACGCTGTGCTTACTCACCTGTGCCGAAATTCAACTATTCATTGCGCTGGTCGCTGGAATATTCAATGTGTCTACATCTTAAAAACATTGCAAAAGTCTGATTGATATAAACGCACATCATAAATTTAACAAAACATTATCTTTTCAGTTTACCAGTGGCGAGGCGACTCAGTTCATATCAAAGCGTGCAGCTGAGCGAAACTTGCAAATATCAGACAGAGAATTCCAGTAAGTGATCCTGCCAAATATTGCAAGTTATTTGTTTCCATTCAGTTTACATTATTATACATACCGGTATTCAAGATTTGATAAATGTGCGAGCCACAGTTGTGACCAATGGATTCACTTCCGGTGTTAACTTTTACGGGCATGCTTCGACGCATCACAATTCATGCACTCATGAACAGAGCCCGGAACTTCAGGCAAAATGCCAAAAAATGCCTTTTACGGTAATTTTTTCAGTAAAATGCCTTTTTTAATTTTTGAGTGCTTTAAATGCCTTAAATGCTTTCTTAACAAACAATTAGAGAAACGAATGGTTACTGATTGGTTTAATTTTGCGCTACCCAGCTAACTTTCTGCTGGGCGTGCAGATGTAGACTGCGTTGTATGACAAGAATGTATGAAACCCGTTGAGAAAACCGTGTACGCTGAGCGCTAGGAGACGTCAGCAGCTTGTCTCTATGGCTACGATCACCTTTTCCCTCCAACGTAACTGTTGCTTTCATTCGACTGCGCAGGTGGTATCTGTGAGTGTCATTTCAGCGAATCTTCCGTCGAATTTTATTCTGGTCTTATACCATAATGCCTAAAGAAAGGGCGACGGCACAACAGAAACTGATGAATTTCATCAAAGAGTTTGGTGAAGAGATATTTTCGTCAGATGGATCAATTTTATTTTGCAAAATCTGTGACAAGGCCGTGAACTACGAAAAAAAGTATTTCGTAACACAGCATCTCGCCGGAGGAAGGCATTCCAGCCTCGCAGCAAAGCGTTCGAAGGAAAAGTCTTCCACCATCACTTCTCTCCTCAAGCCTGCGCTTCAAGCGGTTGGGAAACAGTCACAATTTTCGCTAGATCTTTGCAACGCATTCGTGTCCTCGAGTATACCTCTTTGGAAGTTGGAAAATCCTGCACTGAAAGATTTCCAGAGAAAATATACCAAAGAAAATGTACCGTCAGAATCAAGTACACGCAAAAATTATATCGACGTTGTGTACCAACAACGGATGGAAATGATTCGAACCGCTGTGAGTGAAAATTACATATGGTGTTCAATTGATGAAACGACTGATGCTACTGGACGCTACGTTGTGAATGTTGTCATCGGAACACTTGACGTACACCACTCGTCGAAGATAATTCTTGCTTGCGTGTGAAACAGTAGATAAAACCAACAGTTCAACTATTTCTCAAGTCTTTACCAACGCGTTGGTCCTCTTGTGGCCTAATGGTGTGCAGCACAATCGTGTTCTTCTTTTCGTGACGGATGCAGCACCGTACATGAAAAAGGCAGGACGTGCACTCAAGATCTTGTTTCCATCAATGCTGCATGTTACTTGCCTAGCGCATGCATTTCATCGCATTGCCGATGAAATTCGCCGACTGTTTCCCGATGTTGACGCTCTTATAGCCAATGCAAAGAAAATATTTTTGAAGGCTCCAAGACGTGTGCAAATGTTGAAGACAGTTGCGCCAAATCTGCAAATGCCACCACAACCCGTAATTACTCGGTGGGGGACGTGGATCTCAGCGTCTTTGTACTATTCCAAGAATTTCGAGGAATTCAAATCTCATTGAAGAACTGGATGAGAATGAATCCGCTTCAATTGCAATCACAAAGAATTTGATCCAAAAACATTCTGTCAAACAGGAGTTGGCGTACATCGCGACACATTTTGCGGTTTTACCTGACAAAATCCAATTCCTTGAAAAGCAAAACGAGCCTTTGGTATCTATGCTCAACCAAGTCGACGACCTTCGACAGCAGCTGATGTCTGCCACAGGAAATAGAGGCGAAGCCATTCGGGCGAAATGCGAGAGTGTGATCGCGTCAAATCCAGATCTCCATGTTTTGAGAGCTGTATCAGCGACATTGCAGGGCGAAATTCAGGACAATGCAACTACATGCAATATTAAAATGACTCCTGAAATTATGGTATGCTTTAAATTTGCTCCGATAACATCTGTGGACGTTGAGCGTTCTTTTTCAACTTTGAAGAATATTCTGAGTGACAGGAGGGAGTCCCTATCATTCGAAATCTTAAAAAAAGTTGTTAATAATTGCATGCAATCCCATGCAAAATTTGTGAAAATAAATGCCTTTTTCTGGATTTTTAGTGCCAATTTTTGATTTCTTTAATGCCTTTTTGCCTGCCTATTTTGTCTGTTTTTAGTGCCTGAAGTTCCGGGCTTTGCTCATGAATTTAGATGGTGTTTGACTGTTAATGCACGCATTAAGCTAAATGTCCGTTTGAACTACTGCCTCAGAACAAAAATACATTATCTGACATTGAACCCAGATCAGAGACAGATCAAAAACTTAATCTCTAGGATGATTCATATATATATAGCCTCCTCGGTATACAAATGAATCGGACCTCGAGATCTTATTGTCTTCGATCTCGGTTAATATCAGATACGATATTTTTACTTTGAGACTGGTACATTTAGAACTCATAGTATCTGTGTTCAACGATGTCGATGTTGCGGTAATTGATTGAATATATAACACACCTAATGCACATATTTTTCCAGACGACTGCGGGTCCTTATTGGAACTCATCCTGTCGAGCCAAAGCATAAGAAACGAGTTGGCAAAGGAAGCACTTTTCCACGGGAATACTTCTTTAAGAAAGATGTTCAGCATATCGGTCGGAATCCTATCATAAGCTTACTGAGGAAAAAGCGAGTTTTCTTTAGGAAACTCCATAGAGCCCGTGAAAGAAACGAAGAAGATGCCTTTCAAAGATTACAGGCTAACATGCCGGATGAAACCTACTACATCGACAACATCATTTATGAAAGGTAAAGATAGATAACTGTCATTTCGTTTAACATGATTTTTTTAATTTTCAATCGAACTTTTGAGAGGTGCTGAGCAGAACTTCGGTACATTTACATGAAATTTCTTAAGGCATATTCATTGACAATTTTTGAATGGCAATAGATGTTAAAGACATGGTAGAAATACATCTACCCGTTAAAGCGGATTAAAATGAGAACAGCCAAAAGTGAATTGAGTGGACAAGTACACTGCAATAGGGGCAAAATTGCTAGGCACATGGAAGAGTAAATAATTGCTTCGCCATCTCATTTTTCCGGTTGCCCTTCCTCACTACTTCCAATGACACTTTCAGGGCTCGACATAAGGACCGAAAGATCGCTAGGCCAAGCACTTAGCCACTGTGCCACGGAGACCACCCATATGGAACTACATAAATAATAATTAGTAATAATCCTATGATTTTGTCCCGTTGTAACCCCGTTTGATATATAATATGAATATTACGTCAAATGCTCTACTTAAAAAATCAGCCTTTAAGGCAAAATTGATAACTGCCAATCTTCTTCGGACCGGCATATGTCAAATTTTGACCATGTGTTTTCATCAACATGTGACAAAATGTGACATTTGCGCCCATCGGTATGTGACAAAATGTGTCACAGATCCAAACATGGCGGCCCACCCCTGGAAGTGTCAAATGGGTGAACATCGACCCATCATCACCTATAGCAACTTATAGCGTGATGCTGCTAAAGCGTGTTACAGGCTGATCATCACGACAGAAGGATTTTGACTTCCTCTATGGATTTTGATAGTCTCTAGTTTGATTGGGTCTAATACAAAAGGCGTGTGTGACGTGTAACGTTTGACGTCAACTTATGTTTCGCATCATCATTGCGGGACAATACCGACAACGAATTTTCCGATAGTGCAGCTGGTATTGTTTTGCGATGTCAGATGTGAGATCATCCTACATGGCCAGCTTCCACGTTTCCCCCTGAAGGGTTTTCCCTGAAAAAACCAATGTTGGCTAGAAACGACAGCACCATATAGGGTCCATCTAAAAATTGAACATTGTTATGACTTTAAAAGAGCGATTGAACGGGTGTTTTATGCCATGAACGAACGGAACGGGGGTGATAGCTCATTTGAGCGATGAACGAACGAACGGGGAAAACTGTGACTGTTCAAATGCCGTGGTCGCAATACATAAGTCTCCAAATGATTACTTTACCAATTTGTGTATAATCTCTTTTTGACTTTTAAAGTGTCGATAAGTGGTGTGGACAAGAAGCGTCGGCACACAAAAAATCGTTTTTTCAAAACTTAGTTGACGGCATAAAAGAAAGAGGGAGCGAGAATTATTTTTTCCATTTATCATAAGGAGAAACCTCCCGTTACCTATCATAAGCTTTGTGTTGGAATACTAACTCTGCTAACTTATTTTTGCTTATTTTCTACCACCAAAAATGTTGCTGAAATCTCTCAACTGGCCCAACCATGTGTGTTTTTGAAGACATTATCGATCGTGATTTCGTTGCGGTCAGGACGGAATTCCTGACTATCTGTAAAATACATGCATATATGTGTCTGTCGCTTTTACTCCGTGCTTGTTGCACGTCCTTTTGGCAGTGAAGCCCTTGTCAATGTATCCTGCTACTGATTTTCTCAAATTTTCAAACATTTCCTTGTAACTGAATTTGAAAAACTAAAGAAACGAGGGAGGCCGACACATGGCGGCTGAATATCGAAACGTCATACAGCGTCTGTCATGGACCGACCGACCTCCCTTGACGCACAAGGAACGGAGTGACAGACAATTGAGCGACTCATGGTGCTGCTTATGCGACTCGAATCCAGGGTGGATCGCGTAGACGATGAAGCAGATACCGCCGGTGTTGGAATGAGCGGAAGAGCTAGTACTTCAGCCCGTGCTTAACACGAACAATGAGCCCTGTTATCGGCCCTGACACCACCCTCGTGGGACGAGGCTCTAAGACTGGTAGTGTAACGCTTCAAGACAGTGTTGGTGCTGGAAGCCATTGGTTGGACGTTTGTCGGTGACTTCCAGAAGATCGAAGCGGCAAATACCTTGCGCGTGCCCTGCACATTGCCGGAGCTTCGATTCTAGGCAGCTAATAATACACAGGCGCTCGGAATGTGCGCTTGTACTTGCGGATGCGATAGAGGAACTTGGCTTAGAAGAGGTGGAACTCGATAAAGTAGGCCTTATCGACCCTGATCTCCGTCTCGAGACTGAGAGACAATCCAGGTGCCCAATCCGCGAGTCGGATCCCTTCATCTCCTTTCAGCAAAACTCCAGTATCTCCTAAGACAATCTCAGAAGCAGACATCGAGCCCCAACAACAGGATCAACCAGACCGATGAAAGGATGCACCACCGCAACCTGAGTGCAACTGGGGCCCCAGATTCTTTGGGACTGCGGTGGACTGCATCCCGATCCTCTAACAGAAAGTGAACCTCACTCAACAATTACTCGCATCCCACACCTATTCTTTCGCGAGCGCCCACTCCGCCCTCTTCAGGGCGCATGATCCTGTTCATTCCAACAGTAACTCTAGCAACAATAATTCTCAGGAGCATCCCGTCTAAAGGTATTCTCCTATCTCATGCGCTAGCACAAATCCTTTTGGGGCATTCCTGACGTCAACTATCTTCCTGTTGCAAATCACATCAGAAAACAAGTGCCCCCCCCTCGAAGAGGGCCACTCAAGTTGAGTCTCCTCAGAGCTAAGGACTTGAAGTCAGGTAGGGATGCTCATGCGTTGATCTATATGGGAATCATCAGCAAATTTTGCATTATGTAAGCGGATGTATCGGCAAATATATCTCCGGAAATTTTTATACTTGATTATTCAGAATGTAATGTGCTGGGGTACACGCATGCATTACTTGTTACGTGGTGCCGTCGCGTGTGACTCTCGGCGACGTCATAGTGGATCCTTCTCCATGCAAAGCGGTCTCTTGCTTCCCGTATCATTCGTTCCACCATTTGTCCTGTAATGATTTTCATTCCCTATATCCACTCGGTTCTTGGTCTTCCTCTTCGTCTTGATCCCTCTGTGGTGCCGAACATGATGTCTTTCTCCAGGGACCCATATGCTCGCGTGACATGTCCAAAATAATGTAGAGCTGCGGTAGTGATCTTTATTTGAAGCGGCTTCACCAGTGGCAGTTATCGTAAAACCCACTCATTGGTCTTTGTTGCCGTCTAGGTTAAACGAAGTAACCTTCTCTAGCACCAGAGTTCAAAGACATCCACACACTTTCAATGTGTCATCAGCAAATTCCACGTTTCGGAACCGTACAGGAATATCGGGAATACCAGTGCATGCACTAGTCGTGCTCGTCACGCATGCATAGTGTCTCAAATGCATTGTACAAGATGTGTTGATCTGTTCTAGGGGCATTTCATATCGGAGATATTTTTTTGTGGCAGAGATATGTTTTCCATTTTGTATTGTATTATGTTTCCTTTTCATTCTCTAAGTCTATTAAGGAAGGTGGTTAATGGAGTTTTATCTAATTAGCTACTGCAGTTCACATTAAGAATGAAAATCGTAAAATACATATTTAAGATATGTTTAAAATATATTTAACATATGATGGATATAAGCACCATGTGACGATTTTTCAGGAGAGTCGAAATAGAAGTAAAAATTTTATTGTTCTTTATGGTCTTTATGGCTTCTTGTTCCTTTACGCTCCTCACCTTCATGCTTCAAAGGGTTTGAACACAGAAATTAGGGTACGTGACAGCTCGACAATACGCATTCCGAATATACAAAAGTCTAATTTTCGCAAAATGTCGGTGACAACTTGTCCGGTCGAATTGAAGCAGTTTCACAGATAGTAATTTAAGATCAAATTTATCAGAACATAACCACCACACAGCCTACACATACGGTTACATGTAGTTGTGATGAGTCAAAACAAAATTGAAAGGAAAAGTTGAACTTATAAACCTTGTCTTGTAAAGTAGATGTAGCGCTACATGTAACTGTTTAATACGCCTGCGTGAAAAAAATTCACCTGCGTGGGATTTTCTAAATATCAGAGTGGCAGCACTGACTGCAGTTCACATTAAGAATGAAAATCGTAAAGGACATCTTTGCAGCACTATTGGTGACTATATTCCGCACAATCTGAATGAAGAACCCCTCCAGTTCTCATTAATAGTTCATTTTGGTCACTATACTTTCACTTACCAAATTTCATTATTTGGCAGGTACCCAACTCCCGTGGACGCCTTAAATGATATCGATGACTGCCTGAATTTCATCTTCATGTTCTCTCGTCTCCCTGGGATTACAGGAGTTCAAGCGGATACAATTGACCTCTGTCGAACACTCGCAATTGAATTCCTCAATTATGTCATTGCAACCAAATCATTGAGAAAGGTAATCCACATTTCAGCTCCATTAAAGAGGAGTCTCAAGCTGGTGACGGAAAATCAGACGTTTATTAACAAAGCATGTTATTGTGCAAGAGAAAGCTCAGACTTTCGTCGCCTATTTGGAATGCACGTTTTGAAAACAAAATTAGTTTGACTCACGAATGAATTAAGTCGTCCGAAAGCAGTCTTCGATGTTTTTTCTAATTAAGAGGACCTACTTGACCTTGACATTCAAACAAATTTCTCTCTCTTCAGGCATTTGTTTCAATCAAAGGATATTATTTTCAAGCCGAAATTCACAATGTCTCCGTCACTTGGATGATGCCGCATGATCTGGTGCATAAAGTGAGTTCACAATAATACCAGAATTGCTTTTTACAGAATTTTCACTTCTAGCACAGCTATGAGCCATGAACGAATCTAGGGGTACTCAATGAAGAAGTAACGAATTGTATCATTTTAAATAAATAAAAAGAAAAAACAGATCTTCTAATCTGATTAAGCTGTCCCCATCAGAAACCTGTTCGCACGCCTCTTGAAAGTATCAAGAGTGCATTGGTCTGGGAATATGGTGTGGAGATGCTGATTCCAAAGCTGTGCCGTGCGAACAAAAAATCTTTTCGAGCGACTCATAGTACGTGCGCGTTCTTGGTTCACATGATTAGCTCTGCGTGTGCTTCTGTAGAAGATCTTAGTTATGGGTGCGCTCTCATTTACTGCACAGCTGCTTCTACCGAAATAGTATCTGTAGAAGAGCCGAGTGAAGCAACATCCCGTCTGATGGAGAGCGGCTGCAACTTGTTAGCAAGTTTTTCGCCCACAAGATTCTTGACACGCTTCTCAACCGATTCAAGGAGGTTAAGATGCGCTTGTGGGGTGCCGGCCCACAGATGACAACAATACTCCATCAGAGGACGAATAGTGAACTTGTAAAGATTGCATTGCTAATGGATTGGATGTACCGTTTCCATGACAAGTCTTTCGCAACCGCCAATTCAAGGAGGGAGATGGAGTCATGTTCTCTAATCCTATTATCTGACTATCATTGATTTCTGATCTCGCTGCATGTCAGCCTGAAACAAATAATGCTGTACATGTTTCTCAGATCCATGAACTTGCGGCGGTTAAAATGCCTATTTTAGAGAAGCTTATCATTTCACAAACGGAAAACGTAAATGAGTGTCATTACATCATCATTATATAAATATACAGTTTCATTATATTAATTATCGCTTCTTGAACTGTTGTGTCATCAGATAGATTTAATCGACTTTGGTAAGCACTCATTTAGAAATTTATAGAAGCTGGGCAGATACTTCAAACCGTTCGTTCCTTTTCCAATTCAGGGCGAATTTTCGATAAGTTACGTAATCCTCATTCGCTAAAGAAATACATGTAATTCTGTAGGTATGGAGGGAGGGACTTGCGGGTTTACTCACATTGAAGAGTTTGTTTAACGTCTGTGTACATATTTGCCAATAACTGAAAGCTAAGAATCACAGATTATTTTATTCGTTGACTTTATCACTTTTCAGGCACCAACAAATATCGAATTCGGTCTATTCAAATTCTACTGTGACCTTTACACACGTGTCCTTGAGTTTGTGCTCATCTGGTTGTACAAAGAGAAGAATATGTTTTATCCACCTCAGGTAAGTTTACTGTCATTGAGAGCATTTCATCTGATAATAGATTTTATCAAAAGTTGAGCAAGTCATTTACAGGGTGTTCGCGATCTTCTTGCGGATTTTACAAGTTTTTATTATGCAACATTACATAGGTTTTACAATATTTAAAGAAATTGAAAGCAAGTAGGTTAATTCTCCGAACGTTTTCGGCCATTCTTTTCAGGGAGTTCTATGGCAATGACAAGTCACGAAGTGCGAGCGCATGATAAAACAGTGTTCAACATATCAATCAATACTACATGTATCTCTACGCTACCAAATATTTTACAAGTTAATACTACTGTTAAATTAATAAGTAATGTCAAACAAGAGGTCAATACAAAAGGTAATGCATGCATAGAAGAAGGACTACTGATGAAAGATTAAAAAGATAGTGCTAAAGTCATAACATAATCCTTCTGCGAGCAGAGCACTGGCCTTTCTCTTTGAATGTGTAGGGCTTCCATGATCTTGAGCTCTTTGAAGGTCTTGACTTTCCGGAGGATCCTGAAAGCCTCTTTGGGATCCGGAGGTGTCTTGGAGCACTTCACAAGATGCTTGGTGATGGAGGAGCCAGTATCTTTCTTCTTTCCATCTATGAGCCACTTCAGGATATGCTCTTTCATCCTGTCTCCAAGACGCCTTTGTGTCCTGCCAATATTGCTGTCACTACAGCCACACGAGAATTTGTATACGACGTTGGGGGCGGCAGATGACGCCAAGGGGTCTTTGACAGTCTTAGTCAGAACCTTGACTGTGTGATATCGAATCACAACTTGTGCGGCTGGGAATGCATTCATCACTGTAAGTCGGATTCTCCTTTTCTGTAGAGCAGATGGTTCTCCCAAGTACGGCACGGTTATCCAATTCTTTTTTCTTTTCAATTCTATTTCTTTTCATTACACTTCATGTATTGGTCAATCACATTTATAGGATAACCATTCCCCATCAAAGCATCATACAGCTTCCGAAATTCCGATTCGACAGCATCCTCCATGCAGATCGTCCGAGCTCTATAGAAAAGTGATCGTACAAGTCCACTCTTGTAATGAAACGGCACAAAACTCTGGAAATGAGTGTAAAGGCCTGTCCAGGTTGCCTATCTAAATATAGAAGTACGACAAGATCCATCCTCTCGGCGTTCAATTAATACATCCAGGAATGCCAACTTGCCGTCTATCTCCACCTCAGACGTCACCTCAATATTCTCGTGATAGCTATTGATGATATCCTTCAAATTGTAAAGCTGAGAGAGGCTCCTCACTAAAAGGAAGGTGTCATCCACATCGCGTATAATAGCCTGAGTTGTCCGTGATGACACCCTGCAGATCCATTTCTAATTGACCCATGAAGATGTTGTTCATGATACAGTTCAAAGGACTGCCCATGCATACTTGTCATCAACTTGTCGATAATAAGATCCATCGAAAGGAAGGGAACATTCTGCACACACAATCGCAGTGCTTCTTCCAAGTCACATAAGGAAATGGGCAAAGGCAGATCTCTCTCCTTGATAGTACGAATGATAGTACTAATAGTAAATTCCAACAGTACATTTGTGAACAAAGATTTGACGTCTAAAGAGGCCATAACACAGTCACCAACATTCTTCGCCTGAATACTTTTGGCAAGTGTGAATGAATCCTTTGTGTTGAATCTACAAAGTTCGTGCTCAACTGGCTTCAATAAATCCGCCAACCAGTTTGATAAACTGTGGACCGGACAACCGATCATTGAAAGCACTGGTCTTAGGGGTATATCACTTTTGTGCGTTTTAGGAATGCCATAAATTCTGGGAATTGTTGAGCCCACAGCTTTCAGGCTGCTAGCAACTTTTGAGGTTATCTTGCGACTTCGTTCGAGATTTGATATGGCTTTATTAACTTGAATCTGCCATTTCTGTATGATATGATTTATCGCTGACTTTGATAAACTTATCTTCATCACCAATGATGGACATAATCTTGGAGACGTAAGAGTCTCTATCCAAAACCACAACTCCTTTTCCTTTGTCAGGACGGATTATGAAGTGGAATCATCCTTCTTCAGCTTGTCCAATGCATCGGAGAAAGTAGGCCTGTGTCAGGTTTATTTCTGCATATAGAATGAGCAGAACCAACAAGACTTGACCTCAGCTGTGAAAGTCTATCATCAGAGGGTAACTCCATTTGGCCATTAGTCAGTTTTTTTTAATCTTTCATCAGTATTCCTGCTTCTATGCATGCATTACCTTTTGTATTGACTTCTTGTTTGACATTACTTATTAATTTAACAGTAGTATTAACTTGTAAAATATTTGGTAGCGTAGAGATACATGTAGTATTGATTGATATGTTGAACACTGTTTTATCATGCGCTCGCACTTCGTGACTTGTCATTGCCATGTAACTCCCTGAAAAGAATGGCCGAAAACGTTCGGAGAATTAACCTACTTGCTTTCAATTTCATATATAGAATTGTACTGGGAACAGAGTGCTTCAAATATTTAAAGAACCAAAATTCGTATTCCACTGAACACCTTTACTTCAAGACAATAAAGCGGGTTCCATATGACTTCTATCACAGAGTATACATAGCTCACGGCGCATGACAAAGTGTTTTAAGCACTATCATTAATTAACCCTTTTCCTTAGCGTTTAAGTTGTCCAATGAATAATGTTAGTCTTCGTCTCAATTCATGCAAATGTTTTGGTACAGTGTATAATGAACACCATCTCCGACTGAATATGAATCTTGTGACATCTTTCACACATATTATGAGACTGTCCTATTATTCAGCTACATCTAAATATCGAGCAATTTAAATATTGTAATTGCAAGTTGTAGCAATATTTTGGAAGTAAATGAGTTGTAATACACAATCTGTGCTCGATATGTATTTTCTGGCCAATTCCTGCTCGTTGAAATAACTTCGCTTTCTTTCTATGAACATATGATGAGCAGAGAAAGCAGTTTTTACTGTCACATATGAAAAAATGCCTTACCCCTGATATAACAGATATTTATTTCAATCCCTACAGTGCATGTTATAACGGAATTACACTGTATTTCAAAAGTCACTAAAGGTGCGGTGTTTTCCTGCAGCTGTGAGTGCTGACGGCATTTCAAGCTAGACAGTCATTAATTACATTATCATTTCAAAATAATTAATTGCAATTATTTGATATCAGCAATCAGTGCCATTGACCCCCATCATGCAGAGGCATCGCTATGGACGCCTGTCACAACTTCGCCGTGGAATAAGCATGTTTGTATGGTCACTTGTGAGACTGCTAATAAACAACGTAGGCTATTTCTTTGACTGATACCGCCTTTGGATGAGTACTGCATATCGAAAGTAGTCGGTAGATTACAAGTAAAAAGTATTCGTAAAATTGATTCTGTACACAATGCGAACATGCAGTTTGATAGGTCAGAGGAGTTAGTTTGCTTTTAATTTACATATTACTTGAATGCTGATTGAGCTATAGGAATATTGTGTTCGGGCAGCCAGAATTGCCAATGATCATGATCTACCCATGCCTATAATCAGCAATACAAAGAGTAGACATTCTTGGATAAAGGATGCATCATGCAGC
Source organism: Prostheceraeus crozeri (assembly GCA_907163375.1). Classification (NCBI taxonomy): domain Eukaryota; kingdom Metazoa; phylum Platyhelminthes; order Polycladida; family Euryleptidae; genus Prostheceraeus; species Prostheceraeus crozeri. The sequence goes on along the minus strand of CAJQUW010000227.1, from coordinate 24,769 downwards.
ATATACGTCTGCTGCTTCTTCGAAGTTCCTACTCACGTGGTTTTGGGCTGTGATACTGAGGGAATAATTATTTGATGTGGTAACTTCGGCTACCCAACGAGAAATTCCCTCATTTTGCTATCCTTGCTTATCGTGAAATTTTCTAATCATTTCATTATTACTTGCAGCTTGTCAAAACGGAGCTCCAACCGGACACTATGTTTGAGGTAAAATGCCTTTTCCACATTATCATGTTTTCTAATGATATCTGTCATAATTTTCTGTTTCTGCCATGTTACTTACATTAAGTAGTATCTTGTATTATTCATCGCTACAAGGAGATCTAGATTGCTACAGGAGGCGAAACTCATTTTCAGTGTTTACATAAGTAGGCGGATGACCCTATTTTACGCATTTTTGGATGTTGTTCAAAAAGTATTAAAGCTAAAACGCTAATTTTTTGAGACATGTAATTTTTACGTATCTTTGATATCCGTTTCAAATTTAATCACATTTAGTTTACGGGAACATCAAAAATATGACCTTTTGTTAGAAGTACTTGTTTCTAGAAATTTAGAAAACAGAGGTTTGTCAATTTCGAAAGAAATCAAACATTATTATCAGTTCAAATTGCCTTTAGACTAAGTGCATTAAGTGCTAATTCAGTTATGAGGAACATTCTCATCCATACACTAGTGCAACTATAATTATGCAGGGTGTTTATGAAGTCCGTGGATGTTTTCATAATGCCATTTTACCACGGCTGCATTCAGTGGATCGCTAAATGTTTCATCAAGATAACGAAGATCCAGTCCTGAAGTTTTACTTGATATGATGATTAGAAAATTCTTCCTTGCTCTATTGCTACAGGAGGCGAACCGTACTTTCAGCGTTTACATAGGTATGTAGGTGGATAACTTTCATGAAGAAAATGGTATTTACACATCTGTCAATTGATTACTTGCGCTCATAATTTTCCAAATTGGATATTCGTTCCTTCAAACGTTCTGTGGACATATTTGATTCAACATTTATGCCAGAGGATAACTTTTGTAGTTGACACACAGGCAATATGAATAGTTTTTCGGACTTTAATACAAAGAATGTCATCTGCCATAAAAAAACTGTGACAATTAGCTCATATGAGTACGTCGAGCGCTATCCGTGACCAATAGAAACATTATTATTTGTTCAATAATAAACTGCAATAGTTCAGTGTGATAGTCCTTCTGAGTCAAAGTCGGCAATCAAAGTAGCAATCTACGTAGATCTCCTTCGCTATCATCCATTGTCATCATATAGAAAGAAAATTTATCTCGCAAGGGCAAAAAACTCAGGCTTAAGTCGTCGATGTAATTCAAGTTCAAAATTCAGGCAGATCGATGACGCTCAGCAAAATTCGTAACAATGCACAGGAATGTTATTTATTGTCTTAATTTTGAGTACTTCTGTCATCTGGATGGAAGAAAAGCAATTTGGTGAACCGTGTCCTGTTTGGTGGTCGGTCTCTATGACACAGTGGTTAAGTGCTCGGCCTTTCGGTCTAGAGGTCGAGCCCCGGAAGTGTCATTGGATGTCAGCAGGAAGGGCATCTGGACTAAACGTACCGCAGCGCTCCTGAAAATTCTGACTATAACAGCATTGTTCAAAACCCCAGTATGTGGGGAGTAGTGACGTTAAAGCTTCATTTGTCCCACTCGCAACCTCAAAGATTACACGAAATTTAGCGATGTAGTTTTCGCCGCATTGACATGATTTTTATATTGACTAGTTCCTCATTTATATGAAGATATGTTTTCGTTTTGAACATTATTAACCGACAAAACTCGAAATGTTCACCCTGTTTTGAGCTAGGAGACCCTTTTCTTTTTATCGATAACGACAATTTCTCCTGTATTTGTAAGTCTATTATAACTCGGAGCTATCAGAGATAATAAACGGAACCCAATTTTTCAAATCTGATGTGTAGGTTTTATACCAAGTCATCTTGTGTAATTCTTAAAACAGATCTGATTTTGAATTGTTTTCAGCTGCTTGCTTCCTTGAACCAACCATTGGGAGTGATGTCCAAAAGCTCCCAAGAAAATGTGGAAGGTATGTTGGAGGGTGGTGATTACGCAGCGGCAGAAGAGCGAATGCTGAAAGACCATCTCAACCTGCAACAGACAGGCGAAGGTTCAGTAGACGTGAGTTGATGTTTCTTCAATTGCAATTCAGGAGGTGGGGGTTAAATGATGGGCACATGATGAATTCGCGTGGACCTTTACAGGTTTTGAGATGGCATATGTCGTTGATGACTGTGAGCGAAAGCTACATCTAAGCGACTCAAGGTGGGTGTGCGTTCTAAACTCACTTAGCACACCGTTTAATAGCAACCCATAGATAACTAGTCTAGCATTCATCAATGATGCAGACCTAGCATTTCTAAGTTATCGATATCTAAAATTTGGTTAATTTGATCGTAAATTAATTCACCATTGTTAATTTAATTAGAATCTTATTCACGACATGTGACATGCATGTAGCCTCCCACGGACATGTATGTATTCACCACGGAAGATACATGATAATAATATATATGATGCGTGCAATATAGTTCCGGACAGTGACAGACAAAGTTGCAAATACTTGAATTCTGACATGATCATTAATTTGTCATACATAGGTTAGGATGCTATGCAAAGTTTCATTTTAGTATTGTGGCCCTTTCTTGAAAACTTTCTAGATTTTGTTCATTACAAGCAAACTCTACTTTGTAGATTAGTTGAATGCAATCTGATTTATGTAAACATTTATCAGTACAAGTGTTTTGTACATGTAATCAGATAATAATAAACCAAGGGTTCGGAAGTTCGCTTTTTAAACCAACCAGAACTCAGCCTCAATAATAGGGCTACCTCCATGTGATTCATCTATAACATTCCCACAACCGTGTCTAAACACTGCGCAAAATAAGATTGTCGATTGTGGGATCATACATCAGTTTGTCCAGTGTTTCCTGATGAGGACATTTAAGAATGCCTAGTCGAATTGCTTTTCTGCATTAAATCTTTGTAATGCGAAACTCATTTGAAAATATGGCTGTGATTTGTTGAATCTACAAATTGTGTTGTGAAGAGCTAATTGGCCAAACTGATTTCTCCGATGCTCCTAAATCGTTTGAACCATCAATTAAGATAAGCATTCTGAAATGGGCCAGCAGTAATTGAAATGTAAGCTTTGCACAGATTCTACAGACCACCCAGACATCTGCTTTTATTCGCTTTTTCAATAATATGCCTGATTTTTCGTTTTTATCGAGTGACTTTCATTGTTTGGTAGAACAAGAAAAAAGTGGTTTGTAGCACAGGCTTTATTAACATGTTGATAACCTGACTTTATTTCATGTTGCCCTTTACTTCACTCATGTTATCTTCGTTATTTAGTGATGTTGTCATTATTTGTCTTGCCTCTAGTTAGGTGTATTGTATACTCGTAGATCAATACAAGTGGTTGAAAAGAGCCGGAAAAGACGTTTACTTAGATATTGGCGGTTTATAAAATGTCTTGCAGGGCGCGCTTCCTCTTGATAGTGGGAAGCACATCACGCATTCTGAATTGAGGAATCCTACAACTAAGACGGTAATAATTATTTACAGACCACATTTGATGCGCTTAGCGAGATATTTGCCAAGAACTTCAAAGTTAGGCATAGCCTAAATCCCTTTACATGCAAATTATTAACATGTTGAGATGACTTTCATCATTTGATTGTTAAAACATCACATATCTGTAGCTTTCAGGAAATCGTTTTTTATGTAAACACGTGCTTTACAGCTTTCTGGGTGCCAAAACCTGAGATCTGCTTGAGATAGAAAGTTGGGCTTTTGACACGCAATAGGATCTTGATTTTTGTGACCAAAGCAGCTCGAGGTGTCCTAGTCATCGCCAAGACAAACAAGAAACGGGAATTCGCAAGGAAATTCTTCCGATCTGATGAACTTATGTGATAATGTTTATATTGAAAATACGTATGCATCCATCTCAGCGCAATATAAATAAAACTAAGAAAATATTATGCAGACTATGATGATTGTACAATTGTGAATATGTAAAAATGCGTAGAATTACAAAAGTTTTGAATGAATCGAAATGTTGAAAATATGTAATAACTTACATTACAGAGGAATTGGAAAATGTACCCTTATTAACAAATAAGTCATGTTGTAGAAATTCCTGAAGGCAAACCCCGTCGTAGTACGTTCCGGTACATACATATTTTTTTCTTTAAGTAACCATGAGGCCAAGGTGCTATATCTTTTATTAATGCATATTAAAAATATAAGCATGTTATATGCTACAAATGAATGTCACCGCATTTATTTATCTAAGAATTCGAGGTGTTAATCCGAGTTGACTCGCGGGAGGCCTACTACTGAGTTGTCTTAGAAGATTGATGCTAAATCAATGAAACAAACTTCAGTTTGTGCGACTGAATGAGGTGTATTTAAAATGTTGATAGATAGGCCCAAGAAATTTAGATGATAATATACGCAATTTGATAATACTCGTATACACACATTTTCCGTTGAATTTATTTTCATTACCCTGTCACTTTCACTGATTTTCATGAAGTAGGCGTAAATAGGCAAAAAGTTGATGTGTATTATTATCATTTTGCATCTACTAATAAAGATATTGATATGATACTGATGTGATCGGAAACGTGTAGCCCATGTTTATATAACCACCTGAAACTTTCTGAGCTACACATGTAGATTGAAAAATACTAGATCTACAGTTAATATACTATTTTGTAAATAATTTGACTACCGTTTAATTACTGCATTCAATGTAGCGTAGATTGCGTCATACTTCATCCACTACATATTTTCATAGCTTCTGTGTGCTAAGCTATGCGGTATCAACTATCCCATGTCCTTCAACAACTCTTGGCTTCTGTCAAATACAAAAGTAAACAGGAATGCCCACATAAAATTCAACGAGAGAAATGTGGTGTCAACGATCTAAGACAACAAGAACCTTGCATTGTAAGGCTTGGACTTGGTTGCATATTTTAGTAGACGTGCATGGAACATGATCTCGATAATTGGTCTTTGAAGTAGGCTGTATATAATGACTTTTTTATGGATTAGTTTTATAGATTTATCCAATATTATCATTTATCGTCGATTTTCATGAATTTAGATTTAGAATAATATTGATATATATATATATTATATATTTACTCGTATACTGTTATATTGAAAAAGTGCCAATATGTCTCCTAGGAGGCATTTTTGATCTCTGGAATAGGCCATATAGCTACAAACTTGACGGAGAGGGTCTATAAAGAACTCACTCGAATGTAAATCACAGACTGCATAATTTTCTCTCTTTGGTAGCCGTCCATTGTCGGAATAATTCCACTTTGGAAATATTTTATCATCCAATTACTATACATAATAATGAGTCATATCAATTTCATTGATCGTTAATATACAAGTTGACACATATACATCTAAATTAACGTTTATTGACAAACTAATTTCTAATACATACTTAAAAGTATCAATATGCTTTGGAATGTTCAGATAAAACAGATCAAAGTTTTGGACTAATTTATTAGTTGGAGGCAGAGCAGTTAGAGAAATTTCCTCAGCTACATCAGAAATTATAAAATTACCTTCATTCTGCTAAATTTTGTAGCAGTATTTTTGTTGATTTTTTCAACACTTTGTATTGTACCTGAATCTTGGAATCTACATTATTTGCCTAAAATTGAGGAAATCTAAATCGATTGCTGTTTATATGTCTGATCATTTTCTCAGAATACAAAAAGTTTATGCACAGGTATGGTCATCTACATTTGCGAATCATTTCACTAAAGTAAGAAAGGTACCTCCTATGAGGTACTCCGTCAAATTATCATTTATATACATTTTTGTACCAACATGTAATATTCACAATCAACACAAGTTCGCATTATTCTTGGTAGTGTGTGATTTGATGGCATATCATGTCGTCATAACGCTATTCTACAATGCTTGATGCAAAAATTGTGGATTCGCTTTTTTTGCTTTACTGAGTTAAGGATTAGTCTTTTTTCGCTTTTTTTAAATTCGAATTAGCTGGGTGGTCTGATTCTAGCTAAGGGTATGGGCCAAATGAATGATCCATGTTAGAACTCAAATATTGCCTATCGCCACAAACTTACTTCTGACATGGCTGCGTGTTTTAATAGGGAGCTGTGTTGATGTTGAGAGATGTCAACTGGGCCTACTGACGATTCCTGCTACTGGATGAAGTGGCAGCTATTCAGGTCTGTTCCCATTTTTCAACTGATGCTTCAACTCATTATTAACCTTGTCCAGAACTTTCACTCTTCCTCAACAGCCTTCTTCGTCTCCTTAATTATGCCGTTCACTCGCATCACTATTCGACAACAAAATGTAACGAATAAGCGGCTCAAATCCTAATCTCTGCATTTTCTTGCATTCTGATCTTAACTGATCGGTCCCGTTTCTTCTAAGTCGGATTGTCGGCAATGTGCTTTACTAAGTATTGGGTTTCATAACAGACATTGATGCGATGTTTTTCTTATTCTTAGCTCGCCATGGCGGCAAGTGGTCAACATTTGCACAGAGACGGAAGAAATTTTGTGGCACAAGTTGACTTATATCCATCTGTTAATTGAACATTATTTTTAGATCTTATCTTCCATGCGTGGAATAACAGACGCGTAGAACTGAAATCTTGCTGAGTAAAATTAACACTCCAGCCGTTTGACATGGCATAAGGCACGTCCTAACTTATCTGTATACTTCAATGTCAAAATGCATTCCAATGTTATAACGAAGATGATTTCATAAGAAACATGTGATCTGTAATGTATAATTGGCACAAGATGCTGAGCGCTTTTGAGGATCAATCCGTGGCGAGCTAGAGATTATTCACACGGTCAGTTTCTAGACTCTCACTCCACTGAAAACGTGAGGTCGGAGAAAGAGGGGCAATTTTTCGTATACAAAGCTTTCTTGATATTACGGTATCAGGCTAGCATGTTATCGATGGATATTGAGTGTAATTTCCACTTCCTTTCCTTTTGTATCAATCAGCAAGGCTAGCTGTGTCAGTTCAGCTATTGTATACTGTTGATGTCAGAAGTCAATTAAATATTACCAAAAACTCGGGTGGATTACGAAGGCAGTGACTTATCACTTCTCCCCTAATATTCCCGATTTTCGAACTTAGAAAGCACTGCTGATGAATAGGTATTCTTTTGAACTACTTACTCAAAACGAATAGAATCCACATAGCACACGCATGATGCTCACGGTAGCCTTCTGCAAAATGCATTAATAAAAATAGAAAAAAGGAACGTAGCGTAAAGTGGACTGAATAAAATAATTGAAGCAAACTGCAGTCAAAATTTGGAAAAATTGTATCTTATGAAAACTAATCAAAAGCCCAATTCAAAATGATGTAATCAAATGTGAAGCATATGGACTTTCGTCTTTAAGTGTCGATAGATGAATCTATCAAAATTTTATATTTCTATGTCTCCTGACCACAACTGACCAGAAAGGATGATCTTTTTGTCAATCACAGAGATAGAGTCATATGCATGTAGGTTAGTCTAGAGCGGACATAATCCTATCCCAGTCATTGCATGCAATGATAGCAAGCGACAGAGATTGACAGCCCATAAACTACAACTTGCTGGAGAGATTTCAACACGAATTTTCTTACAACCTATGAAACTTGTTGTTTTCCATGAAGGATGCCTTATGAAAATCAAAAAGAAGGCAGAAATTGTAGCAGATTTCTATAAAACATGCGCAAGTTTTGCAACAAATATTCCGATGGATTTTCTGGGACTTGCCCTTATTTAATCAATGAGATTATTGCACGGTGAAATGCAAAATTATTTTCCTACACGCACGCTAATTATTACTAATGCATTTGAGCAGTGTGGATAAACACATAATTCAGACAGTATGGTATGTTGTTTCTTGAATAACTCGATTGAAGCATTCAAGAGAGCCGTCAATCAACTTCCACTAAGCTCTGTGGAGAGTTGATCTTTTGAAGGGTCTCTTGTCTTGTGTATTTCTAATATGCTATCTTGGTCTTTCACATGACAGTTTTCGTTATTTCAACTTTTGTCCCCATGAGTTACGCAGTGATTGGTTTTCACTTAGTTATTTTACATTTTGCTTTTTTGTTTATTTTCTTTTTACCAATTTTAGTTTTCAGTGCTTCTGTACTTATTCATACAGTTATGAACTTTTTTACAACAGTATTGTGTAGCATAATTGCCCACTCCTGCATTTCCTCTAGAGGTGGCTACACACGCTTTTAGCTTTGTTTCTTTTTACATTTTTCTGACCATTCTTGCGAGACTGAAATGTTAGTTCAATATTAGTTTTTATTAATAAATGTGTGATGAAGGTACTTGTGGTTTTTTTTAGAAATTCCATGTGGCAGTCACTTTTGCTGCACAACATTAAAAAGCAGACAGCTGCAAAACTCATCAAAGAATGCAAAGTATTGTAAAAAAAAGACTAGCGCAAATTTTGGACAGGTGGCACGGGGGCGAGTGTTTCATAGTGTGCAAATGTGAGATTGGTATACCATCAACCATATGACTATCTTCCTTATTCTTATTGACTAGCGTTTTCATTTTTAGGATGTGCAAAGTAAAGCTGCTGAAGAACGCCTTCGAAATCTGGCAAAAACGCGATTATTTTCTGGTACGAAAATATTTCTTGGAAGAGAAACTCCACGTCAGATCCTCTGTGTGATAATACGAAGTTGTGCAGGAGCAGTTTCATGGCCCGAATCGTGTGGTCCTGGATTCACGTTCTCTCAGGACGATGCAGACATCAAATATGAGGTGGTTGATCGACCGTTGAAACCCAAAGCAATGCGACTGGACAGGTAAGAGATTGTGATCGTTAGGGAATTCGATGCGATATCCAGGCTTGCCAATGGGGAAAGTGTGCAAACCCAATGTTAGTGTTAAGCCTTTGAATTTCTGCAGCAAGAATAGCTGTACCGACCAGCAGTATGTGCATGTCACTAGAAGCATGCTCGAGTAACTTAGCGCGTCCCTCGCAAGATCAGCAAAAACAATTCTCGCGAGGCTTTTTAGTGTCCATGAGACATGCTTTCTTTTTTATCTCACTTTCGCTTTTGGAATTCGACTGGCCGATCTATGTTAGACCTCAAAGTATTTCGTAAGCACGCGTACTTTTTGTCGTTAATATGAAATCTGCTTGTGCACGGAGAAAGAAGCTAGGGCGACGAGTACATTCAATGTCCATGGGTAGTGCACTCCGGTTTAGGGGTGGATAAGGGTGGGCTACACAGCACAGGTGTGCGGGTACCGAAAAATGGTCTACCTCCAGTTAGAGCAATTGCATACGCAATTTGCGGTTGAAAATTTGCGCCTCGGAATGGGCTTCCGGAAGACTGGCAGGTCTGCTAAATTATTTACTGTTTTTCAATGACACGGTGTCATTATCATCCTTAGCAATTCAGACTTTGACAGATTTTATAAAGTGTTACCGCGCGCGAGTGGTGTTAAATTTTTAGGTTGCACACCAGGGAGATCGCACAGAAGCAGTGGACAAGGCAGAAAAGTATCAGTTTTGGATATAGTTTCATTAGTTTTTCATTTACCAGATTTTAAATGTGTTGTTTAACACAGTGTTCCTACTCTCGCCCAAATGCCCGAATCCAAAATCATGACGCCCGAAAAATGCCCTAATACCCGAAATTTTTGGTAGCGAATGCCCGAATTTTGATCTAAATTCCTATTACGTACATGTATTGATGCATAACGAAAACATAGGCCCCTATCACGATACATAGGCCAAAACACCTGCCGAGGAAGATTTGGAAGATGATCCAATTAATAAAGAAATATGGTTAAATCATTATCAATTCTGCATTGGTCGCAAGGCCCAGGCCTTACTTGCCGACTTGGTACCATCAGGACAAGCTGATGCGATTGAGATGATGAACAGTTTCTTCTCAACAGCGGCACAAAAGCTTCTATTCTATCTGCCCTTTGGAAATAAGTTATTGAAATCTACCGAATTTCTCGCTCCAGAGAAACAGTATGATACGGAAATGGAGAAATGGGGTCTTCGCTTGGCGAAGTGTATGCCAAATGTGATTTCCTCTGCTGAGACTTCCACACTTCTGTTGGAAATAAGACAGGTTCAAAGTATGAAACCCAAACATCATACTCCTGTCGAAAATGTTCGAGAACATTGGGTGAATATCCACAAAACTGGCAAATACCCGTTGATGGTACGACTCGCTCTAGCGATTTGCGCATTGCCTCACGGAAATTCGGATGTAGAACGTGTTCAGTGTCCTCCATGACACTTTGCAAAAGAAACGTCTGAACATGAAACCGGAGACCGTCACAGCTGTGCTCGTCTCAAAATCATGCATGAGAGTAAAGAACTGGACCGCTGCAACCATGCCAGTGACGAAAGAATTGGTTAATATGGCCTTAGCTGCACGGGCGGCACATATGAGGAAGCGCGAAGACCAACAAAGATTAGAAGAAGAAATGAAAAGAAAATGTAAGCAACAGAAAATTATTAAAGAACTAGACGATTCCAAAAGGACAAATGACGTCATGATGCTTCTTCAAAAGCAATCGAAGGAAATGGAGGATGACATCAGAAAGAAGACTGATGAACGCAACAAAATACGCAATCTAATGGAAGACCTGCAGACCTCAGCTCAGAGGTTCGATGACGAGATTGAAGACCTACACCAAAAGAAGCAGATAATTGGCGAGAAAAAAGAAAAACAAACATCAAAAATTGTACAGAACATTTTGAAAAGACATGCTATCAATGTTGATCTTGATGCTGAGGCAACTGATGCTGGTCAAAAGAAGCAGAATACTACTCTAGATAATTAAACCGAGTTTTGAGAGTTAGACGTGATTGTCCTTTTTTCAGTTCTACATACCTTATTTGAAGGACAGTTTTGTATTGTGTTCGTGCATGTAGGCCTACTTGCAGTAAATTACATTGAGAGTGTCAGCATTTTTCTAGAAACCAGAGTAAATACTTGCCAAAGACGGATTTACTCATCTAGGAAGTAGTTTTCAAAATAGTGGTCGTGTCGAAGTAAATTATGATTTTTCATACATAGTTTTTGCTTATGCTTGTAAATTATATTCCCAAACACTTAGTAATACGAATATCAGGATGCATGTATATTGACGTACATGTATTTAAAGAATACATAGTTGGAGCACTACCCTGAATAACACATGTAAGTTATTTTATATGATTGAAACCAACGTGGCCTACCGCAGGAAACTATTATCATCAGAAAGTATGAAGCGTAGGCCTACTATGTCGAACAATAAAGATTTGGCAGTATATTTAAGGTGACCAGATCGATAAAATATGTGCGTTATGTTCGCGAACATAGACCTATGTTAGTCCCTTTGTTCAATAAAGATAAATAGTATTCATGCCCGAATTTTTGCGGGAAAACTCAATGCCCGAAAATTTTCAAGTTAACCAGTAGGAACACTGGTTTAACACCAAATCCTGTAGTATATGAGCATTGTTTCTCGTCCAACTCTGTAAGACTTCTACATAACATGCATTTTCCAGTATTACAATGGTAATGTTCTTTTTCAGGAAGTATGTTCAACCTCAATGGGTGTTCGACTGCCTGAATGCCGGCCAAATCCTTCCTGTTGGAAAATATGCACCGGGAGTGACCCCTCCACCTCATATCAGCCCATTTACAACAGTTGATCTTGCGAGTGATGACGAAGAAGACATGGAAGCAGAAGAAGAAGTGGATCAAATAGGACCTGAAGTGGAGGAGGACTCTGGTAAGTTGTAGTAAACAATCATTTTTATGGAATAATGGAAGGCTCAGACACAACAAGGATCAATTAACTGATCAATGAAATTACATGAAGTAGACCGATTTTCTAGAAATTCATAAAAGAAATCTGTGCAACGCATTTTCGGGAAGTACTAAGTAATTAATGATGTAAGAGTAACTGTTTTGCTTCTTATCTGACACTGTCTGACGACTGATTATGAATTCTGTATTAATCAAAGCTTGAGGGCACGAAGCAAGCCGATGTAAAAAAGCAGATAAGCGGATGAATGAATAGTGAAATGGAGATGATATAGTAGGATTAGCAACATTGAGGGGATGACATTTAATTCATATTCATTCGTATTCATTCATATTTCATTCGTATATGTTTAATGAAGAAGTCAATGACACCAATACTTAAGGTATGATGATAAGTAACGAATCAGGAAATGTGTGAATCCACGGGAGAGATGTCAAAGAAATGTCAACACAGTCCGGGTCTCTAGGAGTTTTCGTAATACTTGAAACAAGTACCTGAAACTTGACGTTGCATTTCATTCATCAGAGGTACCTGCGAGAATATTTTCTGCTATAAAGGAAATAATTGACTTGAATTAAAATCGTTTTGACGTGGCGTGACTCACTGCCTCACAGCTTTCAAACAGCCAAAGTAATTAATTAGAATATCAGGCGTCTCAAAAATTTCAGACAGTAAAAGCATCAACTATTTTCAGTGCAGGTTTTTAAGGTTTAGATTTGTGTGCAATGCGATTGAGTACATGCATTCATATAGGCCTACATTTGCATAAATTTGCATGTAGGTCTACAAAGGAAGTCAACGAAGTATCAGCATATTTATAAATTTCTTTATGTCATCAATGCATATCCCGAATTCAATACGTAAAGCGCATACATGCATGTTCTTAATAATGTTGATTAAATACACTCAATAGTTCCAACTGTGTATCATTCTTATTTCATCCAACTACAACTTAGCTTCCTTAAGTGCATGCAGGCTTAATAATCTGAATGCTGAATTGGGGATACCGTGGACCCGAATTCGGGTTCGGGTCAGGTTCGCACACCGCCAAAGGAAGCTTTTAGATGTTTAAGTTGTAACATCATGGACCAATATGGCAAATACATTGTAACCAAGACATGGAACTTGTTAATGAGTGATCATGATCAGGGATTGCTGTAGCAATTAGTCACTAAGTCTGTATTTTTGTCTTTCGGAGGTGGTAACCCAGGTTGCTGCGGCTCCGATAGTTTATGTGGTTAGATAGGCCTGCTGTCTGAAGCCACGATAATTCCATTGAATAAAATAAACTTTAGACGTGTACCAAAAAAAGTTATTTCATTTCATGATCCGCTTAATGTTACTTTATCAGATTGATTTTAGGCTGATGTTTTGACTTCAGGGCACATAAAATCCACCAGACCTTCGCTTCCGGTGTCGGTTAGTAAAGAGGCGTTATTTAAACCGATTTCACCTGATGTCAATAAATTCCCCACACAGATACACATCAGATTTTTCAAAACGCTTCATTAACAGGTGTGTACGAACTTGCATCTTCAAAATGATGGAGCACGTAAGGTTCAACATCAAAATTCAGATTACGTGATAATAATATGATATACAATAATTATGTATATAATTATAACAAAATGATAATGATATCCAAAATCATCATGATGTTCATAGTATGTGAGGATGCATCGGTTTGTTAACGGAAATATCTCTGTTAATTATTGAATATCATCGTGCTGATAAATTCGCCACCTCAGCGCCAGAAACTCGGAAACAAATGGACCAAAGACATCAAAGATCGGCGATGATAAAATGATATCATTTTATTCTGAGGGAAAATGATATAAAATGATGCCATCAAAAAATTTGGTTCCGTTATATTTTCTAATCATAGATTCTTCGCATTTTTTTTGAAGCAAATCTATTCTCTTTCGTTTGTTCTACCCATGTCCCTCCGCACTGGTTGATTCATGTAGCGAAAAGCAGCCGGCTATTGTCTGTCAGTCTGTCTATCACACAAATTATCAAACAACTCATTAATAACACTGTCTTCATGTTTTTGACGTCTTGACCGGAATCTAAAGGTTTTTAGCCTTTTTTCGTACTCAATACACTGTTAGCCTAACCAACTGCATATTGTAGGCATATTTATAATTCGAGTGTATTAATCTTAGATCAAAACTTGCGATGTCTAATGTATAGGCCATAGACCCTGCCTACCTTTTGATATACAAGAAGCTTTGTATGACTAAACCGCTTTCTTCGGTCTTCAATTATTTGAATATATCCATGCTGCATGCAATCTAATTTTAATTTCATTGCTAATAGCAGTAAAAGTATCATGGTGGCAGTGTATATCGAAAAATTCGAATGATAAGATGTATTTGCGGTGTAGGCCTACGTAGATGTCACTAAAAAAATGGCGTATTCTCATTATAAAAAAATGAAGTCACATCATTGCCGATCATAGACTTAGATCCGCAAGGTGAATCGTAGAATATACTTCGGTGTAACTTACCTCCTATGTAAGCATGAGCTAGCTAGATTTACTTGATGATTTGATGTCAAGTTCAGAGTTCAAGATTCATTTGTACCCAATGCAGGTCAATGTCGATGCCATATTTGCTCTGATCTAGTGAATTGTATTCTCATGCTTTACACTCTTGCATGTGATGCAGACGAATCAGATATCAGGTTAAAGATTCGTCACATTCTCGTCCTGATGACGGAATCACAGTGAAAACAGATGAAATATTCATAGTGGTTGTGAATTTTGACTCCAATTCTTCCGTGATAATTAGTGATGTTTCTATCCTCTCCGTCTGGAATTCTAGAAAATTCTTCATCTTGTTTCGCACGAAAATTAAGTAATGCTGATTGTGCTCAACGAGTAGAATGAGGTAATGAATGCTGCGCAACGTTTACGACGCAGATGAGTATTTGGACCGGTATTTCTTTTTCAGAAGTTAAAAATCGCGTTTTATAGCCTGCATTGAACGCTGTGAACTTTGTAAGTCAGTCGGCTATGGGCCTAAGTGATCACACAGAAACATGCAGAATGAGAAGAATTATTTTGTGGCTCAAGCTACATGGCGCTTGTTAATTAGCTAGTGCTGCATGTGTATTGAAATGTAATCTGTACAAGGTTGGACCTTGGGTCTTGGGTCGACATGAAGTCTTCATTTCACAACTTCATTTCATTCGGGATTAATTTGATGGGTTACGTCTGGCATCACTAATGATTTTGACATGTTGATACAGTATGAGTATGATGGATAACAGACCTGATCGCCTTTATCTATTGGTAAGGAGAATCAGGTGCACGAGCGTTAGGATAGTTAATACCGCTAAGTACTAGGATAAATTGAAGCGACAATTCTGACAGCCTCAGTTGGACAGAATTCACTCGCTGAGTAAGCTTGCTAAATTCTCTTTTTGTACTTCTCGATGCATGAATTATTAATTGGTATTCCGTAGCGTATTTTCAGTAGCAGTAGTTTCCCCCTGTTTAAACAATAATATAAATTGCTTAGAGGGTAGAGTACTTGATAGAGTTTAACTAATTAACCCTATGTATTTGACCTATTGGTTAGCGTATAACGTTTTAATTGGGTAAGTGATACAAAACTTGGGTTTTCTATTAATGCTGAATATATACAGATCAAGTTACAAAAATTAATATTTTGATTTGAATCTTAGGGGAGCTACAGGATAAGAGCATAAAGTCTATATGATAAGCTGATATTTTATAAAATTTCCACTCGATTCACAGGATATTTCAAAAATGAAATACTTGTGATTAGTAGCTATTTCATTCTGGACTTGACAATACCGCGCATTGAAAGTTCATACATATTGTATCTACTGTAAGCTTACGTGTATTTTGTTGCATTTGTGCATATTGAATTTTCATATATTCCGTGTATTTTATGTCTTCGCAGTTATCTTCGCACCCTTAACCTTGTGCGATAGCCAACATTTATCCATAAATTCATTCCGATTTCGCATTCTAAACATGTTTAACCCGCAGCTATAATATGCATCAAGTTTGTTTATATTTATGAATGATAAAATGAAAACAATTGCTCTGCTATGAGCAATGTGTAACTCAATCATAATTAAATCAAAGATCTTCAATTAGTCAGTATATCAGTGTAGGTTAAATTAAAACAAAACTTCATGACGTGACACATGTACTTAGGTGACTAACTACAATTATTGCAATAGTAAATCGTTTCCCACTAAAACCACACTTCTCATGGGCCCAATTGGAATTTTGGCCTATAGAAGAATCTTTATGTCAGCACAAAATACAAAGAGTGCACTTCGTTTACTTCATTTCATTCATTTATTTAAACTTGGGCTCGGGTTTTGACGCCAAGTTTTTGTCCAACTTTGATCTCTATGGGAGCTACATCCAGATGGTGTTTTTAATCAAATGACGAATGCACTGAAAGTGCAGCAGGGCCTATAATTCATTTTGAGAATTATTTTCCATTAACATGCAATTAATTATGTTAGCTAGTCAAATCTCCAGAACTTACTTACTCTTCTTAGAACTTACTTCTTAGAACAATGAAGAAATGAAAAAAGCTGAGTAAGAATCATAGAGCATGCGTGAAATATCTCCAATTGACATGCTCTCTGGTACCTCTCACGGGATCCATATCGTGCAGATATTCATTTTGTTCTTCATCTCTTCATTTGCTGAACAGTGCAAAATAAATCAACCCCAGTTCCTGTTTTTTGACAATAAATAGCTACCTCTCCTTAACCGTTGTCTTTACTACTGTTGTGTAGGTGGTATCTGATAAGTTTGCATTTTTCTCCCATCAGTCTATCATCGGATCTTAACGTTCAAAGACGTTTCAGCTATTATCTCCAATTCTGGTGCAGTCATGGCGCTTATGCGAGTCGCATCGGAGATCTTGATAACATTTTATTAATGTTTCTGTTTTATTTTGAGACTGGGCTGCTCTAAGATTTTGTTGATTTGTCGGCATTTTTGTTATAGTAATATCTGGAAAAAGCTTTGTATGTTCATTGCGAAAATGCCTGCTGTGGTAGCTGCAAAAATCCAAATAAGATAGATATCCATCAAAGTGTTGGATCTGTTAAGGGATCTACTCAAGTTAGATGGTTCCTCCATGAAATATCGTTTCAAAGGCTTTGTTTTAGTCGGCTCATTACCAGATTGTGCTGGATATGAATCGGAATTGTGTCAATGGAATCAGAGTACAATATTCCACCTCATTTTATGGATTAATTGTTATTTAAGATCCATCTGTAGATAAGTCTCCCACTAAAGCACATCTTGACATTCTCGAACTGGTTGAGAAAATCGCCTAGAATCTTGTGGGTGGAAAACTCGCTCCGCTGATAGGAGTCTCTTCTCTGTACACGATTTCGATAGTAACAGCCCTGCAGTAAATGAGTATGTCCCTAAACCTAAGACTTACCGGGAACCGTGAGTTTAGAACGCACACGCACAGTGAGTCGCTCAAAGTTTGCTTTGTTTTCACGGCGCGGCTTGAGAACATCAATCCAATTCATTTAATGCAAAGCAATCTAATTCATTAATTTTCTCGTATTGAAAACGAACCCACTTTTGCTCTTTGTTGTGATTGAAGAGAAGTTTTGTAAAACTTTTTGATCTTGATTTCAGAAGTGAATGAATCAAATGACGAACAAGAGGAGGAATCGGAATCGGATGAAGAAGATACTGGACCATCTCAGTCTCCAAAAACAGTCAAGGAACAGAAGAATGTCAATCAAAAGTCCACTGTGGTCCGTGGTCGAGTCCCAACGGATAAAGAAATCGCAAATGCTCGCAACAAGAAAGAAAACGAACAGAAAAAATTACGCGAAGCGATGCTCCCCAAGAAACACAGAGAACTCTACAAAAAGATGTGTTTCTCCATTAAACGATCTCAGAAAGATAAAGAGAAGTTGAAACAAAAGCGAATGAAAGCAAAAAAGAAATAAATGGAAATACGATGACTCTGCAGAGTTTTCAATGATAAACAAATGCTTAGTTTGATGATTCGCAGGATTTCTAAGAAAGCTGACATTTATTGGGTTGCTGGCTATTTTTTTTAATATCTGTCATCTCTCATTGAGGTGTCGGCAATTATTTATTTAACGCAAAAATTTATTCTATTTATTTGTTTATTAATTAAACAAATATTATTATTTATTTATTATTTAACGCGTCCACTTATTTGCGAAAATTTCGTGAAGTATTTGGAACTCATTGACAGCGATAGTAAAATTGTAGTAAAGTCCGCTCTTTAGCAGAGCTCCCGTCCTTTAAATCATGAAGCCTTAATGTGAGACAACTTCAAGATATGTCCCACGTATAATACAAAAACTGACAGGTTTCAGTAGCCCTTTGCGAGCACTTAAAATCAAATAGATTCTTTGAAAACTATCCTTCGGTTTTTTTATAGAGAATAGTTACAGGCTTTAGGATTATACATCACTCGAAACTGATGAAATTTGAATTTCATAAATGAAAAACACCGCTGAATTGAATAATGATATCAGCCATTGTACTATTTCGGTGAAGAGTTATGATCTTTTCAACGAAGAAAATCTTGTGGGTGCATGCTTCAAGTTGACCGCACATGCCCTGAATATATAAGGTAAGAGTGGGTGATATGTTTTCTTTGAGCTACAAACGATCAGAATCAGTCATTGAAAATTATGAAATTAAACGCTCAGGACAATTACCTGACAATTGATATGTTGCCTACTTTTCTCAGATATTGCGCTTTTTTGACACATTTTGCATCGCTTTCTGTGAAGTAAACGATTATACAAACGACTTTGATATAGTCAAACCAAACTTGAGGAAAATGATGCTTTCTTTGCACAATCACTCATGTTTTCCAGAGCTATTCCGCAATCATCTTGTTCATATTACAGAGTTACTGATTGCAAGCAACAGTCGAGCTTCATAGATTTTGAGGTGTTTGAAACTATTTTTCGAAGTCAGATATGGACAATGGATGGTGCATCACTAGGTGACATGTCACGCGTAATTACGGAGCACCCCAAACATCCGTAGTTAAACACAGTCTATTCTTCTACGCGCTGCACTAGGAGTCAGAAATCACTTGATCTGATGCTGTTAAAACATGGAAAATGTTCAAGAACACACGCGGGCGAGCGTATGCGCGTCGTCTGTACGGATGTCTGCGTTGCCGCTTGAACCACGGATGAACCGCTAGGCATGTTCTGTTTTCCTTTAGCATGAAATCGAAGTCCTATCACATTGTTTAGCCTCTGATACATGCAGAGTACATGGGTAAATCCAATTTAATCCACAACATTTGACGAAAATGTGTCTTTGATTTGTAAAATCCATATTTCCGAACCGATTTCAATAGTTTTATCCGTTTTTTCGACCAGAGAATTTGAATATTCCCAAAAATTTCATATGGATGCTAAAACCAGAAATTTAGTCAGGAATCGATGAAATTTCACAGCATAGGAGGGATCCATGCTCTTAACATCTATGCAAAAGAAATTTTTCATTTATATCAATTAACCCTCTCAAATTCTCCAAAAACCACGAAAATGTCCTCTAGACCCTAAAAAATCTCGGTCAGAGGACAACGTTGAAATTGAAGATCTCGGTCAGAGTACAAGGGTCTGGGTCTAAAGACATGATAATGTATGCAATTACATTTAGATCACTTCGTTTTACGCGTTCAAGTATTCGTCCAAAGTTCCCGCAGTCTCATGAACCCAAATGCACAATCCGAAGAGTTTCCTGTTCGACATCAATTTGTCCTCTGACAGAGACCTTAAAAATCTCGGTCAGAGGACAAGGTGGGTCACGGTCAACGGACATTATATGCAATACATTACATTTTGGTCACTTCGCTTTACGCATGCAAGCATTCATCCTAAGTTCCCAGTTTCATCAGCAACCTAAATGCAGAAGCCGAAGAGTTTCCTATTCGACATCTATCAGACCGAGATCAATTTGTCCTCTGACCGAGATGTAGAAAAAAATGGCTTTTTAAAAGTGCTAGGTTTCTATGGAAAGTTTTTATTTGGTGTGGTCGCCGCTAAGATTTTCGTGTTCAGCGTAAAAAAATGAGTATATATGCAAATTTTCACGGAAATCTGAGACCCAAAGTTGAAAAGACAGAAATGAATTAGACTAGAGACATTTAGAAGCAAATTTTTCTCCTCTCCTTCCTGAATACGAATTCTTTTATTGTTGAAATTGACCGCACGCTTGAAATGTACTTTTGATGTCTGAGTTTCAATAGTTGTGTTTGAAACACGAATGTTTTTGTTCACACACATGTTCCCCATATTTTTCCATGTTTCCCAAAGTATTTGGAAATAAACATTTATTGACTTATTGACTTATTGACTAAAATGTTGTGGAATAAATTGGATTTACCCACATGAGACGCAAAGTCTATGTAACAGGACTGCCGACTGATGCTACAGCAATGTCATGCATAGCCACGGATGTTTAGGATCATGTGTAATTACGCGGGTAAATCCAATTTATTCCACAACATCAGAGGACATTTTCGTGGTTTTTAGAGATTTTGAGAGGGTTAATTGATATAAATGAAAAATTTCTTTTGCATAGATGTTAAGAGCATGGATCCCTCCTATGCTGTGAAATTTCATCGATTCCTGACTAAATTTCTGGTTTCAGCATCCATATGAAATTTTTGGGAATATTCAAATTCTCTGGTCGTAAAAACGGATAAAAATATTTTTAAATCAATATTGCACACTTGTAACGGCATCAAACTGAATTTTCTTTACGGATTTATAAACTAGCACACTAGAGGATTCGTTTGGTGCAAAACGTTTAATGGAAGAATCAATATTCTTCGAGAAAAGGTACCTCGGTCAGAGGACAGAAAACGTCTCGGTCAGAGGACATTTTTTCCATTGGACAATGGAACCCAGTGAAAATTCAATGATTAATATTGATTATAATATCTAAAATTAGACTGTCTTAAAGAGCTGATCTTCTTCTTTCAGATGATATAAATATTAGTGGGTGTATTTGAATGTATCTAATCGAAAATCCGTGTTGAACTGAGAGTACTGCAACTTTGGACATGCTTTTTTGGTCTTTTTTCGGTAAAAAACGGCAACTTGTGAAGAAGGTCTTGGCTTTGTGACTTTTTAAAAAACATGCCATAATAGATGAGATCTTTACGGTTCGATTAAAAAAAACTATTGAAATCGGTTCAGAAATATGGATTTTACAAATCAAAGACACATTTTCGTCAAATGTTGTGGATTAAATTGGATTTACCCACGCGTAGTTTGCGCGTGAATTACGCGTAATTGAGCATGGCATGTCACCTTGCTTCTTATTTCCATCATACAGCTATATATTGCATTAGCTATATACTAGACCTACGATTTAGGACCAGATTTCATCACAATAAATGTGCAAATAGGCCTATTAAACCTGGGTGAATCAATTTTATATAATAATTTGTCAAAAAACGTCTCTTTCGTCGGTAAAATCCTTAGTTCTGAACCAATTTTCATAACTTTTTTCGTTAGGATCTCCTCTTTTCGGTCATAATGGATTCAAATCAATCTAACAAAGTTTTCTTCATGAAAATTTTACCTCAAAGCAGAAAAAGTACCAAAAAGTCTGACCGAAGCATTTATGCTTAGCCTATAAGCTTAGGTATTCTTTCGTTGTGTCTCCTTGAATTACACAGTTAGGCCATGTATCATCAGAACCGCATGAACCGTGCTTTTAGTCAGGCTACAATTCAGTATTGCGTATTTACATTGATTTGGGAAATATTTTCAATTATGGCATTTGTCCCCAAAAAAATGTCTTCTGACGGATATCAATTTTTTGTCTTCTGACCGATGCATATTTCGCAACTGAGAAATGATGTTTTTACTTTCTTTATGCGACGAAATTCACCCTTTGTGAGTCCAGTTGTCGCACCAGAAATTGGCAACTGACAGGCATATCAACGATACGGCATGGGTGAGATTCTTCGGGAATTCCGGAAATTTGACATGAAGAGATTGAGTATCGAGATTCGTCCAAAATCATTATAAAACATAGGGTGGGGGATAGGATTTTTTCTATATACGAGTACATGTAGTTGCTGAATTTTTGAGTACGCTTTGAGAAACAAAAATAATAGCAGTCATCTTTACTTAATTGCCTATATTTGGCTTTATTTGTGATGAATATTTTTTTATTATTTATTAGTAAAGTTTTTTATTAGAAATATCTATTAAGAGGCATAGTATTTATTTCAACTTAGAAAATGCTTGCAAATTTACAAACTACATATTACAGAGAATATTTGGAATATACAATGATACAATCAACAACAGAAGGGTTTGAAAGAAGCAGCAAAGCTTGCCCTTTGAAAGGCCATAGAACCATTGACCCATATGACTCCTTATACGTTGAAGTTTGAAGCTCATATTTTGAACAAGTAATTTTGAATTATGAAAAATCGAAAAATCGTAGAATCTTATTTAGAAGTTTCCTAAATTCCTACATCTCTCATTTAATTCCTCACGTATGTATATTTGACGAACGTCACGCTAGTTTTGGTGTACAACTTATTTTTAGTTATGCACTAGGTGACATGTCATGCTCAATTACACGCAATTCACGCGTGAACCACGCGTAATTACAAATGACCCTAAACATCCGTAATTACGCGTGAACCACGCTCAAATCAATGATTGTTTCATCACACACATAATCATCAAAAACAATCAACTAATTGATATTGCTGAACTGCATCATGGATTTCATTTCCAAACATACTGTAATGTCATCCGCAAATGATTCATAAAAGGGACGGAAAGTAGTCCAAACCCCACATAAATTGCGCCACACTCCAAAACATATTTCGCAGGTTCAATACACTGTATATTACTACGTACGTCCACGTTTTGTACTATTTCCTACATGATCTACGCTAAAATATAATACTAATTATACTCTCCTACCTGATTTACTGTGATTTGCAATAACAAGCAATTTTGCTCTTATAGCCCTAACCATTTCGGGGTGGCAGTCTCCCCAGACATTTTTTGTAGTCATCGCAAAGCTAAATCAGACGACCTATGCTTTCATGACCTTCGGCTTCAGCGCATTTCATGCTTCCACAAAGAATCGCTGGAATTGGGCCCACTGGAAGGTCAAATTTACAAATCATTTTCAAAAGTATACTTTTTGGCCGCCTGAATTTTGCCATCTTTTTGCAAACATTTTGTACAACTTCTAGCAAAAAGCGATAATTTTCAATATTAGTATTTTTTATAAATGAAAGTTTCTGAATTATGTCATGACCATCTATCATGCCATACACTTGAATATAATATTGGAAATTCAAATGTCATGTAAATATTACTTATCAAAAAGTTCAGTAGTATTGGCAACTTTAGGACAGGCAGTCGCTGTTGTGTCCATTCCAAATCATTTGAATACCTTTGTCGTCAAATTGAATTACAGTTACATTTGGAGTTACGTAGAGCTAATACGATTTCAAAGATGTATTGAAAATTGGAACGATTACTTTTGAAGGAAAATCATCCACATTTCATATACCGTATATATAATAATATGCGTTTATTGATCACAAAATCCAAGGCCTCCAAATGAGAATCGTAGAAGGTACAATAGTCGTTAACATAAGCAGTAATTGTGTCACAAGCTTTCATTATATAACTTCGTACATTGAAAAATAAAACCATTAAGTCTCCGTGCACTTTTAACATAAGGTAAAAGAATTCGATCACTGAAGTCAGACGAAGAAGGAATTAAGTCATTCAAAATATGTTCAGAGTCGTTTTTCGCGTTCATGAAGATGCGCATTGCAAGTGCAGCTCTTCTATTCCCAAAATCAAGTATATTACATCTTGTACACTCTTTAACTTCTCTCCCATGAATTATATAAAAGGCACGCTTGCAGATACGGTAAAGTTTCAAATCTAGCGTCTTTCCGGGATTGATAAAGACCGGTGGAGCATCGTCCATCACCGATTGAAACATGCTGAAGAAAACGGTTACCATCTCGTCGTGAGTCAATAGGCATTTCAGTACACGTAAAGCATGGAGGCGTTTAGAAAGAACAGAAATAACATAATTGAAATGGTTTGTCCACGTCAATCTACCATTAAAATACAGTCCCAAAACTTTAAGAACCTTTACATTCTCGAGTGACTAAACAGGAGAGATTGGAGACATTGAAAAATTTTTGTTCAATACTTTTGACTTACTACAGTTAATAGTCATACGATTCACATAGCACCATGTTTTAAAGTTAAGTATCTCTTCATCCATAATACAAAGATCGTCAGATGCATTTCTTAACAGGAATCACCATGGTAATATCATCTGCATACTCAACAAGTCTGTGTTGAAGATACAGAAAAAGTATATTTTAGTTAATGGTCCTTGCACAAATCAATCTCGTCAATCTCTCTTTGTGCTCATGAGTAACTTCTCAGCACATTCAACTAGCTCTAGCTGTGCATCGAAGACAGCAAACATTAAAATAGTTAAGGTGATATATGTCCAACATTTGGTAAGTATTCAAAATTGTAAAAGATATGTCAGACTTTTTTATTATAAATTTTGAAGTACTACTTTTATCACAAAGATGAATGAAGCAGTGATAATGAATAACCTACGTTGCGGCAAAGTCATGACCTATCTGGCACTTTGCAGCCGAATGTTATGTTTGATCGTATTTCATAATTATTCTATAATCGCAAAAGTATAAGTATTTTAAGCAAACATGCAATGAAAGATTTGATAATGTCTATAATCATTAGTGCGGTTTCGACATTTTAAAAATGTAGTTATATTGAACGTTTTCCATCTGCTTGAGTGAAGAGTGAAATGTA